>JAADWX010001156.1:0-10010 GCA_023336405.1 Globisporangium echinulatum | reverse complement strand
ACAAACACCACAACAACCATGCACATACATCAGATGCAGTGAAGCTCTGTAAGAGCATTCGAGTGTGAGCGCTCGATCCGATCACAACAAATTCCGATCAACACGAGACACAGCAGCAGCAACAACAGCAGACGCACGATGGACGACGACTGGGAACTTAACTTGCTGGGCGACGAATCGGACACACCTGTGCCGAGCTATGACGGACTCTCTGCGGTTCAAACGCTCCTGTACACGCGCGCAGCGGAGCTGCAGCACCGGCTCCGAGACGTTGACGCAACGCTACCAGACGTGGCAAACGACGTCGCGCCTGCGCTAACCCGCGCCGACCTCTCCCTCTCGCGTTTGATTGCACGCGCGAATGCCAATTGCGTGTCGGTGCTTGTCAGTGGCGCGCTCAACGCGGGCAAGAGCTCTATGTTAAACGCACTTGCAGGTGTGCTCGTGTGTCCCATCGCCAACCGAGCTGCAACCGCTGGGCTGCTCACGATCGCACGCAGCTCAGACACCGACGGACACTGCCGCTTGTTTGTCAACCAGGGCGGGTCCCGCCCGCTCGGCGACCCGATCGAAGTCGGTTCGATTGCGCGCGTGTATCGAACGCTGCAGACGATCAACGCTGCGTTGCGCAGCGGCGACGACGCCGCGGACCAACCCGAGTCGGACCTTGTGCTGCACCTTCCACGGTCAGTCGCAGCGCTCGGCCACGGCTTAGTCGCGCTCGAACTCCTGGACTCGCCGGGCGTCAACGAAGCGCGGTCGACGTACTTGAGCAACCGATGGGTCGGAGCGCTCGCCGTCAGCGACGTCGTTGTCGTCGTGCTGGTCCCCGACCAGCTCCAGTCCACCGACGTCGAGCAGTATTGGCGTCGCTTCGTGGCGGAGCTTCCGAGCCGCGCGAGTGCCAAGAACCTCTTTGTGTTTTTGAACAAGTGCGACCAGCCCGTCGAGGACCAAGAGCTCGAGGACCTGCGGCAGCTATGCATTGAAGCTGTACGCACGTACACGGAGGGGCAGATCTGCTTGCAGCCGCATCAGATCTTTGCCGGATCCGCGCTGAGTGCGCTCGTGGCGCAGGTCGCGAAGAGCGTCAACCCGCGCATGCCAGACATGGTCTTCCAGGACGAGGTCTGCGAGATCAGCAAGCTTGCAGTGCAAGTCGTCGGCGGTCGGCGCACGCGTGTGCCGCAGTCTGCTGCAGCACTGACCACACTCGACGACTGGGACGCCGTCCTGGACGACAGTGGTTTCCCGCGCTTCCTCACGGCGCTCCACGCCAAGATGCGCGCGTCCGTCCTCGCGCACACGTTCAAGCTCCTTGCGACTGTCGACGCCGCGGCGACAACAGTGCTGCGCCACTGCCACGCCTGCAGCGCGCTCGTGCGTCAGCTCCTCGCGGCGCCAGACGGAACGCTTGAACGCGTACCCGCTGCGCAAAAAAGCATCGAAACGTACTTTGTAAAGGAAGCCACGCCGCGCGACGCGCTCGTTCAAGACGAGATCGCGCAGACGCTCGACGCATGGGTCTACAAGACCGTCGCTGAGATTGCATCCGCGTCTGCGCTCACACTCGATCAAATGCCGCGGTCATTCAGCGCGAACGACACAACGCGGCTGCAGAACGTGCTAGAAGCGTTCCTCATGACAGCCGACGAAGTGCTCCAGACGGCGACGCCGAGGCTCGAAGACCACCTTGTGCGGCTCGTAGGGAAGCGCCGCGAGCTCGTCGACGTCGCTTTTCATGACGTGCAGCACATCCTTGCGACGTTTGACATTACGTTACCCGACGACTCGAGACCTGAGCGAGCAGGCTTGTCGTCCGACAAAGCGCCTGCGTCGTCCGAGCGCGAGTACCTCTGCGAGCTGACCGACTGGGTCAAGGGCGTCGTCGACTTGAACCTGTCCCAGTTGATGCGCGAAGTGACAGCCTTGGTCCGGCTCAAGTACGAACCCGGCTCGATCTTCAAGGGCGAGGCCAACTTTCGAGCGCGTGACAACAACGCGCATGTCGTGAGCATCACTGGGAACGCGATCGACGGTCGCGACCACTATAAGCTCGGGCACGGGAACTCCATGACCGTGACGTTTCGCGTCGACCCGGCGTTTGTCGGCCACGCGTTTGCGCTCGAGCTCGCACACCTCACGAGCGACGCGGGGACCACGTCCCGCGCACCCGTGACCGTCAAGGTGAATGGTCACGTGATCCGAGAAGGTTTCTGTCCGCGCGCGATGCACGAGCATGGAGGCAACAAAGTCGGGGTGTGGAACTACGTGACGGATCGTTGGCACGTCGATGCATCGCTTGTTCACGAGACGATGAGCGTCACTTTGACGTACTGTAACGACGGCACGTCGTACTACTGGCTCCGGTCCCTCGGTTTCCACTGCGCGCTGCCGCCGACGTCGACGGCTACGATTTTCACAAAAGACGTCAAGGAGCTCGTTGACACTGTCTTTGCCGAGCGCATGCACCTCGGCGACGCGCAGCGCGCTCTGCTCGAGCGCATCCTAAATGCGACGTCGCCGTTGGTGGCGCTCAAGCAATTGTGTGATCACTTTGTATCGACGCTAGCGGAACTCGCCGACGCGCACAAAGGCGGTCGCAGAAAGCAGCAGGACACCGTCGACGCGCTCGACGCTACGTGTGCAAAGTGCGATACGATCCTACTGAGCTGCGCCGCGCTCCTCGACGACGTCGCAGCAGTTGCGCTCCCAACCTAACGAGCTCGTGGCGTCGCATATACATGAACGTAGTAGAGTATGGACGAGTGAGTAAGCCGTTGATTTCTGCAAGTTCACAGCAGGACACCTCCTTCACTCGCTTGGCAACCCTCTCGGGTGCCAACGTGTGCTTGATGAGTGAAGTACATAAGAAAATAAGGTGAATGGTAGAGAGCGTGGCTTGTGCTAGTGAGGAGGCGCGCTGCTGGTGCTACTACTAGAACGGTACTGCTCCGTAAGCCGTACTGCTGTTGACGTTTCAGATATCGAAGCGAACACGCCCGACACAGACTTGTGTGTTGGTGTCAATGGCGAGTGTCTGCGCGCGCCGACCGTGCAGCGCGGCGTGATGCATCTGGGGTTTGAGCAGATCAATGGCACCACGCCTTGACACAACGTGCTACGTCTACTTCTTCACGTGCGTTTCAAACAGCTCGAGCGCTTGCACCTGCGACTCGGCGTTTTGCAGGTCGCGCTCGTTCGAAAGCCTGCCGATGAACTTGTTATAGTCGACTTGGTGCTCGCGGATGTACGTGCAGAACTGTTGCTTGGACATCGTTGGGATGTTGGCGTCGCTCAAGCTGTTCGGCAAGTGGACATTCGGGTGCCCGTGATTGAAGTCGTAGTGCACTCGACCAGTCAGTTTCTTAGCGTTTGCGTCGTACCCGACGCTGAATGCAAAGTCGAGCACGCGTTTCCTGCTGTCGTTCGACAAAGCGCGGCCCTTGCGGCTGGTGACAAACTGCACCATGTACATGAGATGCCGCTGGAAATTTACTTTTTTGCGCAAATCGGGGTCCTTCGCGCCAATGATGAAGTACGAGTTGCTAGTCTGCTGGAGGTTGTGCTTCATCTTGTGTTTGAACGCACCAGGCAATGCGTCGTTGTCCGCTCGCGCTGCTGCCGCAACTCGTGCTGCTTCAGCTCGCGCTTCCTTTTCCTCTTTCGCCTTCTGTTGTTCCTTCTTCGAGCCCTTTGTGGGGCCTTTGCCTTTGGCACCATACGAACGCTTGCTCATGCGTTGGTTGTACAGGTCGAGCTGCGCCTTCGGATTGCTCTCCAGCCCACCTGCGATCCCATCGCGCACGCGAGAGACCTCGTCGTCCGTGCCATTGCGACCGAGCTTGTGGAACAAATACGCGCGGTACAGACACGCCTTGTCACCTGCCGCAGTCGTGTCTTCAAACGGCTCGCGCGCGCCACTCGTCGCACTAGGTACAAGGTGACGCAGTTTGCCAGCGCCCGACTCGTCAAAGTGCATGGGCTCGCCACTCGCGCTGCCGTTGAGGACAGTCTTCTCGCCGTTCGCGTGGTGGATCACAACAGCGACGCCGTCGTGACGCGCGAGCGCATGGAGCACGGCGTGTGAGGCTGCGCCGTCTCCGCGAACGTCGCGGAGAACCGTCTGTACCCGTCTAGCCACGACATTGTCTGCGAGGAAGCGCTCGATGCGCGTGTCGTGCTCGGCGCCTTCGGCAGCGCTGCTCGGCTCGTGGTCGCGTAGTTTGTCGGCTTTTCGTTGCAAGCGCATGTTTACCACGGAATCCACGAGTTTCCGAGCGCCGAACGCAGCGAGACGCTTCGAGAACTCGGAGGTTCGTCGCTCAAGCTTGCTGCGAATGAACGTCGTAGCAACCGATGACAAATCAACAATGAGCAGACGTCGCAGCGAGGTCCACGCGACGCCGCGCGCTTGGAACTCGCTATCGATCTGGAGCTTGGTGGTTGCGTCCGAGAGCAGGAAACGCGCATTTGACGCTTTCGCTGCAAGCGTCGTGGAAGCTGCGAGCGCGTCGACACTTGCGCGACTCGCTGGTCGCCAGTGGACGCGATTGCTCGACGCATGTACGACGAACGTCTCGCTGGTGTCTTTGTCTTCAAGTGTGTTCCATTGCGCCAATCCGGAAGCAGCGGCAGTCACGTCGATGCAGACCAAGTGCTCCACCTCGTCGTCGATCTCCCGCGCTGCAATGTCGAGGTAGGCGTCGACAAACTGCGCCACATGGACGGACACTTCAGCCCACTTGAGCCCCTCCGTGAGGCCCTTGACGCACAACGCAAGCAGACAGTGCTGGTTCTTCTTGAGACCCTCTGCGAGTCTGACCGCCATGTCATCTGCGAGCATCCGGCCAAACTGCTCGAGGAGCATGATGTGCTTGGACTGTTGTTGCTGCAGACCCAGGACTGTTTTGCTCCGCTCACCAATGAGTCGCACGGCTGAGATGCCTCGCTTGTCATGTAGGAACATGTGGTGAAGCCGCTCCATCTTGTGGCCATAAACGCCATCAACCCACGCGCCAATCTTCTGCTGGACGAGGTTGTCGATCGTCTAGAGCACAGGCAAACCCACGCGTTAGGACGACCACATGAGTGTCAGTACACTTGCTCGCTGACTACTACGACAAGCAGGCACACTCACGGTTTCCAAGGCACGGAACGCCGCGCGGATCCCTTCATCCGCTGCAAAGTTGAGACCCGAGATCAGCGCTTGCTTCGTGACGTGTGAGCCCAAGTCTGTGCCGCACTTGGTGAGTCCATGCTTGAACGCACTGCGCGAGACAACGATCGTCGTGCGCGTGACCTCTTTGACAGTTTGCTGCGCCGCAACGTTTGCAGTCACCTGCTGCGACGACTTGAGCGTCGCGCGCAATCCGTTCTTCCACGCCGATTTGGTAAATGTGACGCTGCGCTGCGCAAGCGCTTTCCCCGCTCGCCAGATCGCTTTCCCGACCTTGCAGACGCCCCAGCAGACGAACGACACGGCGAGCGACAGCGCCTTGCTCGTAAAGTACTCGGACCACGAGAATGACCCTGCTTAAACGCGGTCACGTTAGGCGACAACGACCGCAGTGACGATGATTGACAAGCGCCGTTTCAACGTGAACGCACCGTCGCCTTTGATGACGTCAACGATTCCTGAGACAATGTCGGAGATGCCTTCTGTAATCAGCCCCATGCCGTAGACGCCAGCGGAGAAGACCATCGCCAGGGCGCCACCAATCGCCTGTCCGAGACCGAGCATCACGGCGCCAAATGCGTTCCTAGATAGCCATCGTTTGCACCGTCAGCGCCACACGAAGAGAGACCGACTTGCTCAACCGCACACACACGTACCAGTCCCACATCCACTCGCGCTTGACTTCGAGTTGCAGCGGACCGAGGTACCCGTTCGGATGCAGCGTCTCCTTGAAAATCTTCTTGGCGGATGCGCCAATGTCGTCCGGGAAGTCGACAAACTCGAACGAGAGGTAGAACTTGTCATCGTCCTCGCCCTTTCCGCGCTTTTCGTACTCGGCGTTGAGCACCGCAAGCGCCTTGGCCATCGTGTCGCGCAAGATGAAGAGGAGGTTCATCGTCTCGGTGAGCTGCGCATTGAGCGCCGATGTCGACGCTGTGTCCTGAACCAACAGCGCCTGCTGGGCACCAACGAACTCGATCTCGGTCGAGAATGCGTCTTGAGCCTCGACGAGCAAGCGGCGCACGAGCGTATAGTCCGCCTCGTCCCGGGGCTTGAACCGCTTCTTCTCGACCACTGTGCGCCTCTCGAGCGTGCACTTGAGGCGCAACACGTACGCGGCGGGTCCTGCAAACGCAGCGTCCGTGGCAATGGCTCGCTCTACGACTTCGAGCGCTTGCGCCACGTGGTTCATGGCCAGATCTCGCGCGTACACGACCATCGCG
Source organism: Globisporangium echinulatum (assembly GCA_023336405.1). Lineage (NCBI taxonomy): Eukaryota > Oomycota > Peronosporomycetes > Pythiales > Pythiaceae > Globisporangium > Globisporangium echinulatum. Next base: position 3,608 of record JAADWX010001156.1, on the reverse strand, counting down.
CGTTCGTTCGTGATGATTCGGTGACCGGATTTAAAGTCTGCTGCGACTGCGAGGCACCAGGTCTTGTACTGCGTCGTCGCGTGCTCTTCGATCCACGCACGCGTGTTGCACGACGCATCGATCGCAATCGCTGCCGCAACGTCATGCCGCAGCTCTTCGATCAGGAGACCGAACCGGTCGCGCACCGCGGAGAGAAAGTGGCTGCGATCCGCCGCTCGGTTGCGTAACATATCACGCATCTTGGCGTGGAACGCAGCGAAGCGCTCAAAGAGCTTGTCGCAGCTCTCGTTCAGCGGTACGTTCATCTTGAGCTGCTCTGAGAGCGAGTCCGTGTACTCGCGCGCGCGCGTCACTTGCTCCTCGGTCCGGCGCGCGAAGAGGTCATCGGACGCAAGCGTCGTGTCAAGCGTCACGAGTACACCGCTTCCGGGACTCCCAGCGCGCGCGGAGCGACCAAACGCCTGTTCAATGACGCGGATGCTCGATGCGTAGAACGTGAGGACCGTGTGGAGCCCACCGTTCGTCTCCGCATCCACCGACAGCTTGTAGTCGGTCCCGCGACCGCCATACGACGTCGAGACGACGATCTCGCCTGCCTCGAGCTTGTGACTGGACGCCGAGAACGTCTGCCACTCGGCGTCGTTGATGATGTATCGCTGCACTGTCTGCGCTGTCTGCTTCTCGATGTACTCGGCCTCGCGGCACGCCGCTTCTTTGTCAGCGAAGATCAGCAACACGGGCCGCTGGTCGCGGACGCAGCGCTCGATTTCGTGCAGCCAGCACGCACGCCACGCCGCAGCATTCGACAACACGAGCGGCGGGAGCTGGACGTACTGGCGTTGCTTGGATCGTGGCAAGGCTGCAAACTGCGTCGTAGGGTTGTCCAGCGCTGTGCTCATTGCCTGCTGATCGTGTACAGAGCCGATCGTCCCCGTGATTCCGACAACAGTAGTGTACCGCCGAGCGAGCGCGCCATTCGAGAGAAAGACCGAGTTGAGCGACTCGGGGGTGAGGCGACAGCCGTGCTCAATCTGCAAGAACTGGTGCAAGCCTTCGCTGTAGACGCTCTGGCGCTGGTACTCGCCTGACGTCTTGCTGTCGATCACGACGACGTCGTCATCCTGAACGTCGTACTGCCGGCCGCATTGGCACCACGTCTGCGTCCCCCACGCGTGCTCGATGTACACCTGCAGCTTCTTGTCACACACCGAGAGTAGGCACTTGGGAATGACCTGGAGCGGCTCTTCAAGCGGCGTCGGTGGCGCAGACGCTGCGATCGCACTCGTCTCGGCGCTGTCCGACTCGATCTCGACCGGCTGCGCCTCTGAACCGGCAAGTGCCGGGAGCCCAAGCATGCTTCGAATGCCAGCGTCCGTGTAGTGCGGCATTGCCATCCGGTCGTTCTCGAGCTCCATGGTGCGCTTGACCGAGCGCAAGATGGCGCCGTACATAAAGTAAAGTCGATCCATCCCAGGCACGGTCATGGACAGCATCGTCAAGTTGCCTGCGCCGTCCACGAGTGCAGCGTCCACTTCGTCCAAGAGCAAGACGCCAAATGGGCGGGTCCCACGTCCGTCGTCGCCAAAGATCAATTGGCGGAGGTAGTCACCGGCGAACTCGGAGACCGTGCCATACACGACGCACGACGCGTAGCACTCGAGCTCGCCATTGCTGGAGCTCACTTCCATGCGAACACTATGCGAGATCTTGAGCGCGTCAAAGAACGCGGCGGCGTCACGGTCGCCATCCGTAGCGAGCTGCCCGCTGCTCGTCGCCACGTCAACCGACTTGCCTTGGAGCGCAAAGAACGCTGCAATGACTGCAAACACGACGGACTTGCCCTCGCCCGTCTCCATTTGGAGCACCGTCGCGAGACGCGTGGCAGTGACTCGATCGCCACACGTCGCGCAAACGACAGCGACGAGCTGGACTGGGTAGAGCGCAAATTTGTACACAGTCTGCACCATGCGGTCGAGGCGGATCAGTGCAGCGAGGGACGTGTTCGATGTCGGAACGTCCTGGCCTCGCGCGTTGAAAGTACTGCTCGCCAACATCTCGACGCGATCTAGCTGGTCTGGCGATAGGGACTGCGCCGCTCGCAGCGACTCAACCACCTCGTCGACCGAGAGGTCTGCAATCGAGCGCTTGGCGCGCACCACTACCGTTGGTCCGATCAACGGGTCCATTTGTTCGAGGTCGCGTCGCGCCTCTGGCGCTGACACGAGGTCGCAGTGCCCAACGATCTGCCGCAAGCACTCGCACATGCGCTTCAAGACGTCTGACACAGCCGCATGCGCGCTGCACTGTGCCACGTGCTCGGCCCACACCGCGACGAAAGCATTGCCCCACGCCCCATCGAGCGCAACGAGCGCTTCGACGTGCTCAATGTAGTACAGCGCCTGCGCGAGTGTAAACTCTGGAAACCCAGCGTCGTTTCGCTTGAGCGGATCGAGACACAGGCGCACAGCGGCACAGGCGTGGTCCATCCGACGCCAGCGACGCGTCTGACGACTCAAGCGAGGAAGGTCGGCAGCTTCGAACGGCGTCTTGGCGGGTCCGTTGACAAAGTTGAGGAGCGACGCGAGGTGCGCAAGCGTGAATGGTGGCGGCGCCTCTGCGCTGCTGTCGCCTTGTTGCTTGCGGTACGGCTCCGCCAGTGTCTCGAGCAAACTCAGGAGCTCGACTTCCGACGCGGTCGTGGGACAGACGGCACGGAGCGCCATCCAGAAAACAAAGCCGCTGTTTGTGCCAAACCATGGGAAGTCGCCTGTGAGGCGCTCGACAATAGTGAACCATCGGACGTAGAGCAGCCACAGGTCGGCGGCGCAGCGCTCCGTGATGTTGACGACCGCGTCCGGACTTGTCTCCACGAGCGGCGCCATTGCTATCACGAGTGACACGAGCGCATCGAGGGCGTCGAGCACCAGGAGCTTGTGCACCAGGTCGCGGAAAACGCAAAGCGGCACAGCCTCGGCCAGCGCCTGGAGCAGCGCTGCAATTGCTGGCACGAGGTCTTCTGTTTGATCAGCAACATCGTCGGCTTCGCCATCATCGTCGTCGCTACTGGACGCGAGGAGCCGAGCAACCAAGTTGGTCGTGCGCTTGACTGCATCGCGGTGCAACTGCGCGTATGCAGCTCGTGAGGCGCACGTTTCGGCGTTGCACATAGCTCGCGACTTGCACTCGCCCTCGTCGTCGTCGTCAGCGACCTCGTGCGCTTCGAGAAAGTACTGGACGTCGCATGACACGTCGGGTGTGGCATCATCCTCCGCCAACTTCGTACCGATCGGTGCTTTTGTTTGCTCGACGGACGCATTGTGCACTTGACTCGCAACGGTACGAAGGTCATTTGCGAGCGAATCGTCATTTTGCTGGCCGTAGAAACAGTCGAGAGCTGTACGCAACGACGCGCTAAGATCGTTATCATCATCTGCAGCCAGAACCTCGTCGTCCTCTCTATTCGGCGGCATCGTGCGTCTGCTGTTGTTGCTGCTGCTGTGTCTCGTGTTGATCGGAATTTGTTGTGATCGGATCGAGCGCTCACACTCGAATGCTCTTACAGAGCTTCACTGCATCTGATGTATGTGCATGGTTGTTGTGGTGTTTGT
>JAADWX010001155.1:0-10016 GCA_023336405.1 Globisporangium echinulatum | reverse complement strand
TGCTACGACGACTTTACTGCTCGCATGTGCGCGCTCTCGCTCGTCGCTGACGACGAGCAGTACGTCTCGGTGAAGATCTCGGCCGAGATGAACTTTGCATTCAGTCCGATGTCGCTCGAAGTGCTGTTTCCGCATTTGCACGCACAGCTCGCAAGCAGCGCGAGCGCGCGTGCGACAGCCTCCAAGCTCTTTGGTCGCGCGTGTTCCGTCTCGTTCGACCTCGTGTTTCACTTTAATTCGCACGGACGAGTCTCTGTGTTCGAATCGCGCGTACACTTTGCATCGGCGCTGCTCGACCTCACAGCCGACCCGTTCACAGCCGTCGAGGTGCTTAACGCGTCGGTGATGACTGAGAACGGACATTGGCAGACCGCCGACAGCACAGACGTGCGCGAGAGGAGCAACGAATTGCCGCGGTCGCTGCTGTAGCGATCTTTCGCTTGAAGTCTGGAATGTCCTATATTCACGCGACGCAGTCCATGATAGTGTCGACTATAGAACTCCAAGTACTCCAAGTATGGAAGAGATCAAGATATCAAGAAGAATCAGATCGGATTCAATGTCGAACGGTGTTGCTATTTCTCCTGTGACGACACACTAAACTACTTCCCTACCCTGACAGTACTACAACAGTGTCGGCCTTACTATACGAGTCGGGTGTGAATGTACCAGCGATTGGAGACACGATGGTGGTAAATAGCACGTATCGCGTACTATGATGCTGACTTTGGTCTCTGGCTCGACCGCACACAGAGGGAGCGCCGCTGAGGTCACTACCGAAAACCGGCAGCCAGCGGCAACACTCGGACGGGGAGACCGAGGCCCACTCTGTCAAACCGCACGCGGTCTATACGTACGCAGACAGAGGTGCTGGTCGAGCCAATGCAGAACATACAGATACACATGCATACACACACGTAGAGATAGATGAACGCTCCCCTCAGCGAGAAGATTGGATAGAGCATTCAGCGAGCGCCTGAGGCGCTCTCCACGACAACAGTGTCAAGAGTGGACACCGACGGGAACGTCGGTGCTTGGAACGGTGAGAGCGCGCGCAGCGCTCGATAGTTCGTTCATCATCGGGGACGCACTCGCACGCTCAGTCACACACATGCATTCGGATACACACTCGTGCATGCAGACACACGCTGGCATACAATCTCGAGCGAGCCATGTGGTATATACAGACACACACGCAGGTTCGTCGACAACTGCGCCGGCGAACGCGCAGGCATCTGTCGCTGCGTCACGCGCGGTATCGACCACGAAGATTGCAGCGCGACCACTGGCTCTGCTCTGGCGCGCTGCACTGTGTGTTGATTGCTCGCGTATGGTCGGTCGATGTCGTCGCTGCGCCGATCGAAAGTGAGCTGCAATCGTGATGCAGCAGACCTGCTGACTGCGAGCACGTCCAATCGATCTCATCCATACTGAAAGCAAGTTACAAAGTGTGTGCACAGTCAAATTTGCAGCTGCACCCTTTGTATGATGCCTGTTCCTGTCTATTTTGTCTCTATTTGCACATTTCAATTGACAATTGTAAAGCACCATGCGAATCCAGCTTGATAGCTCATTGAGCCACACACATTCAGCCTCTTTATCGCATCGCCTGTGTCATCACAGCGCGTCAGCAATTACCTTGATTTTAGCATTATCAAATGCTAGATCCACATACTTCGCGCAAGATCTTTCCATAACCTGACACACCACTCGCGTCACTGTACCCGCCAACTCCACGCACGCACGTCAAGCAGAGCAGCGAGACCTCGACCTGAGCGCCTCGACAAGCGAGCGCTGGCGCAATGCTGCGTGTCGCCATAGTTCAAGTTGCCACCTTGCGCTCAAGTAACCGCATCCGCTCCGTCCCTCCTCTCTGCCAAGCAGCAGCCTCACGCATTCACGTACACAGAATGGAGTCGTTCATTGGCACTGGTATTGCAAGTGGTGCAAACCACGCAGGGCTGCCGTCCGCTGAAGTCGAGCAGGTCAAGGTCGCGGTGCTCGCAGCCGGCGCGTTCGGCATGGCGATGGCGACGATCGCAGCACGTCGCAAGCATGACGTCGTCATCTACGCGCGCGACCAGGAGATTGTGCGTCCCATGCTTCTGATTCTTGCGTCCTAACACTGTCGACTGTATAATACCTGAACAATACGCATTGCGAATATTCGAATGCTTATGCGCTGCCACGTTTGACGCATATGACCCGCATCACTACTAGGTCGACAGCATCAACACGCAGCACCGGAACCCCAAAATGTTCCCCGACTACGAGCTCCTGCCATCGATCACAGCAACGACGAGCGTCCAGGACGCCACGAAAGACGCCAAGCTCGTGATCGTGTGTCTCCCAGCGCAGCTCACGCCCGATTTCCTCGCACAGCATCGCGAACACATCCCAAAGGACGCCAACCTCGTGATCACATGCAAAGGACTGTACCTCAAGACGAAGCAGCTCCTGTCAATCCCGATCCTCGAAGCGCTTGGGCGTGACCAGCCACTGACGTTCCTCTCGGGGCCGTCGTTTGCATCTGAGCTGCTCAACAACGCGCCGTCGGCCGTCGTTGTTGCCGGCCAGTATCTGTACCATGCTGTGTACGTCCAGCGCCTGCTCTCGACTGTCAACTTTCGCATCTACAGCTCGCAAGACATCATTGGCGTACAGCTCGGCGGTGCGCTCAAGAACCCACTGGCGATCGGTGCCGGTATGATCGAAGGCGCTGGCTACGGCATCAATACGTTGACCGCGTACGTCACGCGGAGCTCGCTCGAGCTCCAGAAGCTCTGCGTCGCAATGGGTGGCCAGCCGATCACGATCTCGGGGCTCTCGGGCATTGGCGACCTTATGCTCACGGCGTTTGGCGCACAGTCGCGCAACCGGACGTTTGGCATGCGCGTGATCCGCGGCGAGCATGCTGCCGACATTCTCAAGACGACGACTGTCGAAGGCGTCCCGACCGCCGAGGTCGCGGTCTACTTTGCGCATCAGTGCGGCCTCGACCTCCCGATCTTCCGTGCAGTCAACGCGATGATTAAGGGCGAGCTCAAGCGCGAGGAGCTCCAGGACCTGCTCATGAACCGCCCGCTCAAGTCCGAGACGTAATCGTTCATATTCTTTTTTCGACCGTGACAAAATCATGACAAAATCATGACAGCCACACCGAGTCACCAGTCGGACAATTAGCAACAACGCGGTCGCCATCAAGACCTGCGCTACGCTGCGATCGCTCTGAGCCAAAGCGAGTAGTGTGTGAGTATACGCGATTGCGTCAACAAGTACAGATCACAAATCATTGTTGATTGATTGCAAATCATCACCGCAAATTGTAGTTGAACGAGAACTGACTAAAGCGTTTGCTGTGCGACTTCTTCGCGCCGATGCTCGGGTCGTACGCAGCCGACGGCGGCCCTTCGTCGATGAATTCGGGGTCGACGTACCGCGTGTCGGTCTCGCTCGAGAGCTTTGGTTTCCAGCGCGCGTTCACTTCACGGCGCTCGAGCTGCGCCCAGTCAATACCGCGAAAGAACACATTGGCCTTGATCGCATCGACGCCGCCGACGTCAGCCGACCCAAGGCGCTGAAACGGATCTTTGGTCAGCAAACCGCGCACGAGGGAGTACGCGTCAGAAGGGAAATCACGAGGGAACGCGACGTCGGCGTACGCAATGCGGCTGAGCATCTTGTGCTCGTTCTCGTCGTAGAACGGCGACTCGCCGACAAGCATCTCGTACTGGCGATACGCCACAGTCGCCATATTAGTATTAGCACCAATAATCCGAAACAAATCAGCAGAATCAATCATAACCCGCAAACATATCCATCAACGTACAATCACGACTCCGAGACTCCACCAGTCGTACGCTTTGCCGTAGTTGCGCGTTCCGTCCGTGTTCTGCGCCAACGCTTCGGGTGCAACGTACTCGGCCGTGCCCGACAACGTCTTGACGCCGTAGCTGCTGCCGTAAATGTGCTGCTTCGACAGTCCAAAGTCGACGACGCCAATGTGGCCGTCGGCATCAATCATGACGTTCGATGGTTTGAGATCCCGATACAAAATGTTAAGCTCATGCAAGTACGAAATTGCAAGCACGAGCTCGGCGCCGTAGAGCCGGACGTCGCGCAAGTCAATCTTCCCGCGCATGTTGAGGTGGTAAAACAAGTCGCCAGCGGCGTAGTACTTCATGCCGAGGTACAGCCGTTCGTTTGTCTGGAACGCAAACACGAGGCTGCAGATGTACGGATGGTCGATGCGCTGGAGGATCTGCCGCTCCTCCATCGCGTTCAAAATGTCCGTGCGGTCCATGTTCGTCTTCTTGATGATCTTGAGCGCAAACACGCGGCCGTCCTGCTTGAACCGCACGAGCATGACCGCGCCAAAGCTGCCTTTCCCAAGCACACTCACCATCTCAAAGTCGTGAATCGTGAGCGACTCGGCATTGTGCTCGCTGCTGTTGCTGTCTGAGTACACGGACGACGCGTCGGCCCACGTGTCGTCGACCGAGTCGCCGCGGACGGACCGCGGTGCTGCCGATGACAATGTCGACAATGTCGACAGCGGCCGCACTGTTGAAGAAGAAGTCGACGGTAACGTCTCGAGTTCGTTTAGAATTGACGCCTGCGCTCCTCCAACACTATGGACGTCAAACTTGCCAGGTGTGAGCTGCGTGAGGATGCCCGTTGGTGCTGCGTCAGTCGGTTCGCTGATCGACGGGATCGGCAGGATGAGTTCGCTCATCGGTCGTCGCTGGCTCTGCGGCTGCGCGACGTGCGCGTGCACCTGGTCGAGACTGCTCGGCGCAACGTGCGGAGTCATCACTGCTGCTGCTGGCGCATCGGCGACAGCACCGACATGGCCAGCACTACTGGTACTACTGGCAGCGCCATGACTGCTGCTCTCGAGACTCGAGAGGCTCATAAAGTAGTGCTCGAGCGCGACTTGGACGTCGCCGCCAGCGCCGTCGAGGACGTTCGCGAGCCGCTCGCGCGACACGTCGTTGCCAATGATACTTGCCATCTGTTCGACCTTGGCGTCGTTCAAGACGATCTCGTCTGCGATCGAGTTGCGTCGTATCTGTGTGACAGTTACAGTGTCGATAGAGTGAGTACGACAGTCAGGTAGTCAGTTTGTCAGTCAGTTTGTCAGTCAGTTTGTCAGTCAGTTTGTCAGTAGTCGTACCAAGTGCTGGCGCGAGAGCTCGTGGATGTCGAGGTCGTCAATCGATGGCGATGGCAGCAATGGCGTGCCAGCAACGTTGATCGTCAAGTGGTTCAGATCGACCGGATCGCGCGGCTGCGGGAGACTCTCCATTGCGTTCTCTGTGAGCTTCGCATAGAAGAACACGCGCTGCGCTGGTCTGCAGGTACCACACAGTCAGTCACACAGTAGCAGTCGTAGAGTCGTACGTCAGTACGTCTTCATACAGGTCCAATCTGATCCAATCCAATTCTGTAATCAGCCAGAGTGTCAGTTCATATACAGTACGTACTGTTTGATGCGCTCGAGACCGAGGAAGCACCGATGTGCGCTCGTGTTGTAGCTGCTCAAACCGACTGGCCGTTCGTCGCGACACACAATCTCCTTGTCGCTCCACTTGGCACTCGCAAGAAAGAAGTAGTCGCCTGGCCGCAGGTTCCGCCCAAGCGGTAGACCGCGGACGACAAACTTGCTGCGGTCGTCGTCCGATGGTGGCTTCCACTGCAGTACGCGGTTCAATTGGCCGGCTTTGAGCCACAGACCATTGCACTCGAGCGTCACGATGTCGCCGTTTGTAAAGAACGGCCGCTGCGTCGCCGATGACTGTGGGGTGCCATAGAACGCAGCGGCTGTGCGCCACCCACGCTTGCGTAAGCGGATTGTCAGGAACTTTTCGTTGCTCGGTGTGAGCATGTCGTACGACGCAATGCCGCGCGTGAGCGTCGCGTAGTACCCGTCGGTCTTGCTGAGCATGCCCGAGACGAACCGCGCGTGGAGCGTCAGGCTCAGGCCGGACTGGATGATCGGCACGTAGCTCCCAGTCGCCGACAGATTGGTTAGTGGAGCTGAGTTGTCGCCGCCAGTCGTTGTTGTTGTTGTCGTAAGTGCAGCACCTGCAGCGCGGACGTCGTGCAGGTCGCGGTCCTGTGCGGTCTCCTGGGCGCCGAGCTCCATAAAGTACCAGTTGAGCGCCGCGCTGACGTCAAAGCCGCAGACGTTGAGGCACGTGAGGATCACGCTCTGCGGCACGTGTTCGCCGAGGATCGTGCGCATGAGCTCAATGTCGCTCTCCTGCGACGCGCGCGACGGGACGCGTGCGCTCATGTTTGCTGCTGTTGGTTGTTTGCTGCTGTTGGTGCAGACGTGGTAATGTGTGTGCGTTTTATCTGTTGGCAAGAGCTGCTGGTGCAGCAGCAGCTCTCTCTCACGCACACGACGAGCTTGTGTGCTGGTAGACGAGCAGTCGAGTCACTGCGAGCGCCCACACGCGCAGGTTGGGAAGCACCCAGATGCACGTCGAGTTGCGCGTCGCACAAGCGAGCGAGCGAATGTGTGCTGCTGCAATAGAGTGGAAGTGCATTCTTGGAGATCCGGTGCAGTTGCAATGTTAGCGATTCGTACTTTATCGGATACCAATAGTAGCACTGAATGTGCCATTTTTTTACATGCCATTAGCTCCCCATTCAAGATCGAGTCGTCAGCGAGAGACTGCGCGAGCATGCATGCAGCAATGCGATCGATCGGTCACAAGCTTCTTCTACGCCGCTGCAGCCACATACGTATGACAAGGCGCTATGCATAGAATGGATCGGAAGTCATAGAGTCGTGCGAGACGAATCACAGTAGTAACTAGACGAGAGATGCCATGGCACAAGACACTGTAGCCACTCGACAGCGTGTTCAACGTCGCTCGCGCGTGACAACGACCTTCGGCCGAATGCAAGCTCAATGGTCATGTTCGATCAATGGTACGCACTAAAGTGACTTGATTAAAGTACTGATATGTCCATCAATTGCGTCATGCGTGTTTTTGACTTAATTCTATCATTTACTGTCTATTTGTGTATTTATGATATCAACTGAAGTGATAATGTAGTTTTACCATACTAGCAGCTAGCAATAGACAATTTCAAGAATTTATGCATTTGGATTTTTTTTCAAAATACCTGTATTCTCGATATTTCAGAAAACCGCAATGGCTTTCGTTTGACTTTTTGGCAAAAGCGCAAAGTGGCAGACAGGAGCAACATCGAGAGGAGCGACCCCCTCGCGCTCGTGCACGAGTGAGCGCCTCCAGCACGCGACCGCTAGCGCCACCTCGCTTCCCCTCGACCGCATCAATCGCTAGCTTTCGTGCACCGATCACCGCGCATTGAGCATCGAGCCAGCAGCTCGTGCAGTCATGGCACGCCGCAGCAACAAAAGTGCAAGCACCCACACGCACCGCTCATCACCAGCACACAACGGCAGCAACAGCAGCGCAGGTGCGGGTACAAGCGCAACAAGCAATGGCTTTGCAGACGCTGCGAAAGAGAAAGAGGTATTGTTGCGCAAGCACCGGTTCCTGCGCCGCGCGACGGGCTTCATGCTCGCGCGCAAGTACCGCTACATCCAGAGCATGATGCACGGCCCCATAGGCGCCGGAGTAGGACCAGGCGCTGCAACAGCATCGTCATCGTCTACGACAACAACGACAACAACGACGACGACCACAACGATCTCAGCATCGATCTCGACGACAACGTCGTTCACGCAGGGCGCAACGTCGTCGTCGTCGATGTGGATGAACGTCCGCAACACGTGGCACGACAGCGGTGAGTACGGCCGCGACCTCCTGAGCGCACGCGTCGGCCGTAGCACTAGCAGTGGCATTAGCAGTCATAGCCATAGCCACAGCAGCAGTGCGTCTAGTACGACCAGCGCACTCAAAGCCCCGAAAGGCTACACGCGCGACGAGCTCCTGAACTTTTGGAAAGAGCTGTCGGTCGTTGCCAAGCGGCGGCTCCTGCGCATTCGACGCGACGTCTACCTCTCGGCGCTCGACGCGTTCCTCGTGCGGCAAAACTTGTGCTGCGAGTGCCACGACAACGTCGTTGCTGAGTGGGAAGACCACGAGCGACGGCGGTCCGGCTCTCGGTCGCTCCAAGACGTGTTTAGCGTCTTCCCGCCGTTCTTGGATGATGACGATGACGAGGAGGAGGATGACGACGACATGGACGATGATGACGACGACATGGACGACGATGACGATATCGACGACGATGCGCACTTCGATGATGTTGACGATGACGAACGCTATGACGATGTTGATTTGCTCGGTCGTGGTCGCCGTCATCACCGAAATGATGACGGCATGATTCGTACTGATGACGCAATCGTACTTGCCGAAGAAGAGCTCGTGTTCAAGTACGAACTTGAACGCGATGCATTGCTCCGACAACGTACGACTGCAACAAATGCAACCAACCGGCTGCTCTCCGACGAGTACCTCGCAGCACTTGAAGTTGGGAAACGCCAGGAAGATGAGCTCTTGCGGCTCATTCAGAAAGAGGAGCGGTACATTATCATTCGCGAAGACCACACCGACTTTATTACCGACTTGATCCGGTGCGGCGAGCAGTTTAGCTACTTTGCACCGCCGTTTCCAGATGGGGACAACGCCGTATGCGACAATGACAACGACGATGACGATCGCGGTGGTGATGACGACGACGACGACAGTGAGTGCCCAGGCGCAAACACGTCGCACTTGGCGCAGGAGTACCTGCTCGAAGTACTTGCGATCAAGTTTCGTGAACAGGTATGTGCGTATTTGCGACAATATGTTACAAACAGATGTTATAAATGTGCTGCTACTGTAGAGAGAGATTGCAGTAGCAAACTGGACTGACCATGTGGATGGTATACTGTATACTCGCACTGCATGGATATGCTTCTAGCTTGAAGATGCGTATCAAGAAGCGTTACAGCACTCGCTCGCAATTCAAGCCGAGCTGCTACGTGAAGAGATTGCCGACCTCCAAGCGAGCCAGAAGCAACCATCGACAATGGCTACAGCTGCAGCTGCGAGTAGCAACAGTAAGAAGAAGAAGAGTAAAGAGAAAAAAAAACGCAAGAAGCGCGAAGCAGCTGCAGCAGCTGCAGCAGCTGCGAAAGAGTCAGCAAAGCTCCAGCAGCAGCAGTACCAGCAACAGCAACAACTACGAGCTCAAGCCAAGAAGAAAGTGACAGCAGCAGTGGCAGTGGCAGTATCGAAAGCGCCAAAGCACTTGCTCGACGACGCGGAGAGCGACGATGGGCGACATGCGAGCATGAGCAGCTACGACAATGATGATGGCGATAACAATGAGTCGTCGGATGCTGGTGACCAGGACGCGATCGATCGTGAAGTCGAGGAGTTTCGTCTCTTGCTCGAGACGATCAACGCAAACTGCAACATGCGCAAGCGCAAGAAGCTCGTGCTGCCACCCGGCGCATTTGCGAATGTGGCGTCCGTTGGTACGATCTGTTAGCACTGCATGTTAAAGAGGCGCTAGCGCAACGCACACACACACACACGCTCGCTCATTCACAAATGCACTAGCTCCATGGGCTCTCGATCGCGTGATTTCATGTGGTCGCACTCACACATGCTCACATATCCATACAAACACTACATGACGAGTCAATCAGTCGACCTGCTACTGCTTTCGTCTGCATGAGTGAGTGTCCAATTCTGCGAACGAGCCAGCACTCTGACGCACATGCTGGTGTAGCCTTGCGTTGCACTTTTGTATTGCGATCCTCTCACAGCAATTACCGACACATTTACACGCATGAGCCATTGCTGCTATTGCGCGTTTCCTTTTGCTGTGTTGTCTCAAATGTGCAACCAGTGCAATGCCAGTTTGCTCGTTGCACCTGTTTGTTTGCTTGCTTTTGCGTGTTTGTTGCTTGCCAGTGCGTCCATGTGAACGAGAGCATACAAGTTCCGCATGCAGTTGCTAGTCGCTCACTCTTGCATCTGCAAGCACCGACACACTCGTCCTCGACCAGCAAGCGC
>JAADWX010001154.1:0-10017 GCA_023336405.1 Globisporangium echinulatum | reverse complement strand
GACAATGCGCCTGCAATAGCAACATGTTACCAAGAAGTGGATCACAAAAGCCTGTTTATAGCAGAAATACATCGGTAAACCTGCTTCTAAATACGAAAAAGCGGCAAACAATTGCATTCCCATTGCACAACAGGACACATCGAGAATTGTCGAGACCGCAGTCGTGCTTCAGTCGCTCTGTTCGTCACGCTGACTGTTGCACTACGTTGTTGCTGTTGAGTGGAACTGCAGCTGCTCCGAAGGATGTCTGTACTGCTACTGGTTCTCTCAGTCCGGCCGTCGCTGATGGTATCGACGCCTCAATTGGCGCAGAAGCAACTGCAGATGAACTGACCAGACACACCTTGCGAGCCACGAGCAGGTTCGGAGCGAAGTGCATGCGTGCTCGATGCATCGCGTCAACGCAGCCGTGCTGTAGACTTCGAACGTGGTGAGCACAGACTTGGTTACGTACCACGTCGACATGCCAGTCCGCAGGGCCAGCAGTGGTTGTAGTAAGGGCAACATCGGACAGAAGCACGTCGTGTATGTGCTCACGGAGCGCAACACGCGGCCAGCGATCATCGGCTGCTGGTGCGCGCGGTCTACAATACTCGCGTCGGTATTCGACGCGAGTGCAGTGGTGAAGGCCGTACGCCAGTCGTCATGCATTCGAATGTCGTCGAGGACCTCAGCGACCAGATGTCAGCGCTCGTTCTCTACACGCTCGCTCGTTCACCTCCTCGTTCGTGCCAACGCACTTCAAGACTCGCCCGCACTCGCACGTCACAGCACCCCGCTGACTGGTGACTCAACCACCTGATAGCTCGAGTGCGACTTGACGCTCGCCCGACTGAGGTTCCGACTACTCGCCGACCTGGGCGTGCGCACACTGCGACGCGTCGGTTGTGGACGTCGAGACTTGCGTACAGGACGGGGCTGAACGCAAGACGCAACGCATACACAAATGAATTCACACGACACACACCTCGACTACTCGACTCGGGTAGCTACGTACTCTCTCTTGCTCTGTCTGGTCTGCGAACCGGTTTCTCTCGCTCTTCTCACTTCTAGTGACTGACTGTCACTATTCGCCAGTCCAAGTCTAACCGTGGCGCGTGTGGTTGTTGTGAAGCGGCTGCGGCGCACCAGCTGGCGACTCGTACATCTGGTACGTCCGTGCCGCTTGCCCTGGTGTCGGTGTTGGTGTCGCATGCGTTGTCAGCGGGATCGGCGGCCCAGCATTCGACTTTGCACGTGCGCGGCTCATGTTGCGGTTCCGCGCACTTCCCGGCGTCCGGAGCGTATTGCGACTCGCTGAGCGATGGCGCTGCGCGCGTTCACGGTCGACTTCGGCTTCGCGTTTCGTACAAATCACGCCGTTCTTCTTTGTACCAGCGCCAATGAGCAGCACCATTGCAACGACGCTAGCGCCTGCCAGTCCATACAGCACGACGTACTCGTTCTTTGCGAGCGACACGGTCGTGTGCATGTACACGTACGCCATCGGCGTCACAAAATAGAGCGCAAACAAAAACGTTGTCGACACAGCGCGGCCGCGCGTGTTGAACATGCCGATGCCTGCGGTCCAGAGCGCGGCTGTCGTGCCAAGGCCGAGGAAAAAGTACATGAGCATCGCGATCATCGAGTAATACAGACCAGCGTTATCCAGACTGTTGAGGAAGCTCGCGCTGTCGTTGAAACCAAGGACGCCGGCGCAAAGCGCAACGGGCACGAGCGTCCCAAACAGAATCGACTTGTGGTCGAGCTTGTCGATGAAGAAAAACGAGAGGATCGAGCCCGTCAACTGAAGCGCCACGGCGCTGACAAACAGCTTCGGCTCGTCCTTGAGGATCGGCAGCGTCGCGACCTTGTCGACGATGAACGCGTTCAACACGCCGGTTGAGAGCGACGACACGAGCATGAGGACGACGCCAAGGACAAACTTGAACGCACCGGCGCCGCCGTCCGTGGCATCGCGACTCGCTTCGTCCCGGATGCTCTTGAGTTCGTCCGACACGTCGGGCTTGCGCCGGAGGATGATGAGACACGCTTCGCAGGCCTCCCAGCCCTTGCGCTCGAGGATCCAGTGCGGACTCTCGGGGAAGATGTTGACCGCCGGCGTGATGATCGCAATCAGGACTGACGCCCCAAACGCCTGCCAGACCCACCCGAGCTCGTTCACTCTCGAAAAGTAGCCGTTCACCAACGTCCCTGTGACAAAGCCGACGCCCAACAGCAGCACCGACTTGCCGCGCATGTCTTTCGTCGAGATCTCAAACAGGTAGACTGCGAGCGACGGTAGCAACACACCGACCGAGCACCCAAGCAAGCCAATGCCCGGCAGCAAGAGCGTCTTGCGCAGGTCGTCGTCGGCGCACACTGCGACCATACCGAGCGTACTAAAGAGCCCGCCAGTGACGATCGCGAGGCGTCGGCCGATAAAGTACGTGAGGAAGCCCGACAGCACGGTCCCGAGCGTACACGCGCCGTAGAACAGGAACGTGATCTTGCCGTCGCCGATCTCGCCACTCAACAGGCCGTCGTACGACGCCGAATAACTCGAGAAGCTCGCAGAGCCTTCGAGCGTCGACAGCAGACTGAAGAGCCAGCCGCAGCCCGTGCCGCCGAGAATACCCATGAGCGTCGCGAGCGAGAACGCATACTGCGACGACGCCGACATGACTTTCGAGAAGCCTTCGTTGTACATCATGCGCGTCTGGATGACGTTCAGGAACGGCACGCACGACATGACAAAGAGCGGGATTAACAAGGCTGTACAGAACAGAAAGTCAAAGAGGAACTGGAGCTGCTGGAACACGACAACGCTCGCGATCGACGCGTTCGGAAAGCTCCACATGCGCATGACTTCGTTGATGCCGTACAGCCCCGCGGCGTAACCAAAGAAGAGCGACATTGCGTACTTGAAGTCGCGGTCAAACACGAGCCACATTGCGACAAAGTACGTGCCGACGACCGCGAGCACGCACGTGAGGTAGATAGCGGCACGAATGAGCGGCTGCACGGACCGCATGCCGAGACCAGCGCCGTGGACAAACCCGAGCACGACGACCGTTGCGATCGCTGCGCCAAACGTGTACGCGACGTACATCACGCTCGAAGTCTTCATCGTCGAGACGTAAAACATGAGCAAAAAGTGGCGCGACTCACGGAGCAGCACCGTGACGCGCGAGATCATGTTTGAGCTATGGAGCTGCTCGAGGTCGCCTTTCCACCAGCCGACCCAGCCGCCCGTGTTCACTGGGTCGTCGTCTTTGTAGCTCTCGTCGGCAAACATCCAGTTCGCCCACCCTTTGATGTCGACTTTCGTCTTCTCCCAGTCAAGGCCGTCGGTGTTGAACATGAACGGCCCAACAACCCAGAGCACCGAGATGAACCAGATCGAGAACGTCTGGACGCCGTAACTCTGCGCCGTTTTCCTAAACTCACGGAAAAAGACATCGTCGCCGATCGGCATGTCGAGCGTCCCGATCAGAAAGTTCCCAAACATGAGGTACACGAGGCAGAGGCCAATGAGCTCAAACGCTTTGCGGTAGTGCGAGCTCGCATACGCCTTGTAGAGCAAGACAAACGTCTCGCGCGTGATCTTGAAGCCGCGACCAGTCGCTTGGTACTTGGCGCCGCCGTGGAGCACGTTGTTGTCAAAGTAGTGCATCGTCGTGCCAACTTGGAAGACAAAGAACGCTGGTCCGAGCGTAATGATCATCTCGATGAACCGCGACATGCCGCGCAGCAAGCCGCCTTCGCCAAAGTAGACGCACATGAGCGGGAGCATGAGGAACGTCCCGGCTTGGATGTAAAACTGCGTGTTCACGACCGCTTTGAGATCCGTGAGCACGCGCGTGTCAAAGCCGCCGGCAATGTTGTTGCGAATGATCGCGGTCGAGTTCATCTGGAAGACCATCTCAGACTGCACGCCCGAGAGCGCCATGTACACTTTGCAGTACATGTACACAAACGCCGTGACGATCGTCATCCACGTCGCAAAGTAGAAGCCCGTGTGCGAGTAGTACATCGAGTTGAGCCGGAAGAAGTCGAGGAACTGGCCCATCCGGTGGGCTTCGCGCGCCAACGACGTCTCGCCGGCGCCATTCGCAAGCTTGCCCTCAAACATCGAGATCTGCGAGAGTGCAACGTCGCGGCCTTTACCGCACTGCATGAACTCGACGTGCGTCACGACGCCGCCGCGCAGCGTCGAGTTGAAACCCGCAAAGACGTCCTCACTCAAGTTGATGCTCTTGCTCGCTTTCGACACGCCGCCGCGCGAGAGCGCAATGATCTTGTCAAAGATGTCGGGGTGGCCATAGTGCATGCGCACGTACAGCGGATCGGCCAAGACGCGCTGGCTGAGCGTCACAAACACGAGCTCTTGCCACGACTTGAACTTGGACAGCGACGATGCGTTGCCAGTAAAGATGTGCTCGCGCATCCCGATGATCGACACGGGCTTCTTCGACGGATGGAGCTCGGCAGTCACAAGGAGCTGCGGCATCTTGAGACACTCTTCAAAGTAGTGCTGCTGGTTCATGTCGATCGTCTGGAGGAACTCGCCGCGCGTGAACTGCAGTGCGTTGTTCTGGTTCTCGGGCTTGCCTTCGCCAAGGATCGGGTCGCCCGGGAGTTCGTACCGGTACACTTCAGCAATCTCGTTCGCTTCGCTCTTGATGAGTACCGTGTCAAAGCGCTTGTCGGACCCACTGACAACGGTGTCAACGTACGCAACGCGCAGGTTTGGGTACGTCTTGAGCAGGTAGTCAATGTCGTCGGCTTGCTCTTTGCCCTCGGCGCGGTGCTTGCCGTAGACCTGACACGCGCAGATGTACGAGAACTTGAGCCGCACCATGTCTTCGAGCTGCGCTTGCTTCTGCTCGGCGCTCTTGCCAGGACTCGAGCCGATCTCGAGCCAGTGCAGGATCTTGATCGCGTCTTCGTACAGCATCATGCCCTGGACCGTCCGTGCGAGCGTCTGGCCGCGATACGACGCCCACAATCGAATCTCCATCGGATAGTTCGCCTGCGCCTCTTCGACCGAGTTGACGTCGACGCGCTCGAGGAAGTTCTCCCACTCCTCCGGATGGATCGTAATGAGGTACTTGAGGATCGTAATGTTCTTGCCGTCTTCCTCGACCTTTTTGAAGATCGGGTGGTTTGCCAGCGGGGCGTTCAACTCTTTGAGCGAGAACAGGACGCTCTCGCTGTAGAACGGCGTCACGACCGAGAACGATCGCATCTCTTTGATCGCCTGCAGCTGCGGGATCTCCATCACGAGCGACTTCATAAAGAACCCGAGGCGGCGTTGCGCTTCCGGCACACGCGGCATGGCGTCGTCACGCGCGAGCGACATGAGCAAGTACGCGCGCGTGGCCGCGCCCATCGCCGTGTCATTGTGGAACAGGTTCACGAGTCCGCGCGACGCGTAGACGTAGTTGTTCGCACTCGCGCAAAACTTCGAGTTGCCAAACTTCGCAGCGAGTTCTGGGCGGTTCGCAAAGATCCGGATCGCATTCAGCAGGTTCTCCATCTTGGTCACAAAGTTGCGCACGACGCCCATCGTGTGGACGCGCGACGCGCGCAGGTGTGTCGATTGCGTCTCGGGGTCTGGCAAGTCCATGACCGCTTCGAGAAACTCCATCACGACGGCCTTGAGCTGCGCGAGGCTCTTGGCGTCAAACGTCTTCATGAAGCTCCCGCTGCCGGCAATGTCTTCGATCGTACGGAGCGCGTCCAACACATCGGCGTCGTCGCTGCCGAGCAACGCTTCCATGACGTACATGCACGCGGTAAAGAAGCTCCGGACCGCCGAGAGGCAGTCGCGCTTCATCATGTACGCCTTGAGCTGCGAGTCGCCCTTGCC
Source organism: Globisporangium echinulatum (assembly GCA_023336405.1). NCBI lineage: Eukaryota > Oomycota > Peronosporomycetes > Pythiales > Pythiaceae > Globisporangium > Globisporangium echinulatum. The sequence goes on along the minus strand of JAADWX010001154.1, from coordinate 4,163 downwards.
GTCTTTAGCAAGCCGCACAGTGTGCTCGAGTGCTTCGTTCAGCTTGCCAGCCGACAAGAACACGGGCTCAAAGACCTCGCCCGAGCTCTGGATGTCGTACTGGAGGATCGCGGCCTCTTTGTCGTCGACGAGATCGCCTTCGCGGAACGAATTCACGATCTCGTTCCACACGACGACGAAGCGCAACATCATCTGCGACTGGTACGCGGCCGCCGAGCCGTCACTCGCGGCATCGTTCGCGCGCGCGAGCGCCGTCACGACCTTTTCGTCAAACAGTCGCGGCGCAACTCGGAACGCTTTCGTGATCTCGCGAATGCCGTGGATCTCGCCAGTCTTCATGGCCAAACCCTGCGCGTAGCCGAGCAAGGCTTGAAAGACCGTAAAGTAGATCTGCGTGTCGTAGTTAAAGATGAAGACCACGGGCATCCAGAGCGCAAGGATGTACGCGAGGTTGTGGAACGACACGAGCGTGCTCGTGTACTTCAGCTCCATCGAGTAGATCGCGAGCGACGGCAGCATGAGCGGCCGCACGAGGATAAAGTACGACACGAACGCCTTGAGCGCCCAGAGCACGAGCCAGAACGTAATGTACTTGACCTGGTAGCTCATCGGCGGCGCCATGTGCCGTCCGACGTAGCAGCTCTCGCCTTCGCGGATAAATTTGGCCGCGACCGTCTTCGTCACAAGGTGCGGCACGAACGCCTGCGCCATCAACACGAGCGCACCGGGCGTGACAAAGCCCATCGCAGCTACAAGAGCCTTATCAAGCAAAGCGGTGTCGCGACTGTACTTAAGCGGCTCGTAGATCATCATGCCAAAGATGCCAGCAAACAGACCGTTCCAGAGCAATCGGATCGCAAGCGCGCTGCCGTACGAGAGCGACCGCGACGACGACGCACTCGCTTCGCGTGCAACGAGCAAGTGCCAGCCGTGCGCTGCTTCCAACACGCACTTGAACGCCGCCATTGCTGCGTGGCAAAACACAAACGCAATGAGCGCGAGCTTGAGATCGCGCGGTGAGTACGGCGCAACGACGTCGCCCAAAGTCTCAAACTGCGCAAACCAGAGCTTGCCGCCGCTCGGCGAGATCGCTGACGCAAAGCTCAGGACGATCAAGCCAACGAGGAACAGCATGTTGAATTGGAAGATGCGGTAGTAGTTGACCACGAGCGTAAAGATACTGCGGTGCTCGTAGTACGTCTTGCCGTGGTTCGCCGTCAGCTCAGCGCCAATGCGCGTGACGTCGATCGTCAGACAGTGGCGCTTCCAAAAGTACTCGTTGATGTCGTCGTAGTTGCGCACTTGTGTGTGCTCGAGGTGCTTGCCGAGTGCGTTCTTGCGCTGCATGTTGCTCGCCTCTTTCCAGACTGGGCGCACAACCTGGCGGAGGTACCAGCCTTCAGTAGAGCGGTCCTGTCCAAATGGGTCCTTGTTGAGCATCGTGAGCATCTGGTGCTGGAGGTAGCAAAGGCACTCGGGCATGTGCCGCAGGTTCCCTGCTTCGCCCCAGATGAGCAGAAACAGCAGGATCTCCATGTGCAGCGCGTTCTTGAGCGGTGCGTTCGGCGGCGTCTCGCCATTGAATGCGACCGGTTTGACTTGGAGGAAGTCGCACCACTCGATGTAGTTCGACATGAGTTTCGCGTGGAGCGTCGCGACGTGCTGGCCGGGACGATCGGCTGGCTTCGACCGCGCTTTGCCGTTCGCAAGCAGCAAGAGCACATGCTCGCGCTGGTTGTCGACCGAGCCAGTTTGGAAGCCAAACTTGCGCGCGAGCACGTCGCAGCAATAGTCGATCGAGACTTCGTCGTCAAAGTCGCCTTGGAGGCCACCGCCTTGCTTCGCACTTGGCTGGTGGTGCGCCTGCTGGTTTGGGATGACGTCCATCATCGACAGTCGGGTCGAGAACGTCTCGCGCACGTCGTGTGGTGCGCCGCCAGGACGACTCGAGAGGTTCCGTTTACGGTCGGCATCGAGCTGAAAGTAGTTCGAGCCGGCGCGACGGCGGTCCTTGCTTGCTGCCGACGCTTGCGCCATTGTTACGGCTGCTGCTTGCACTAGACGAGCCGCGTGCGGAAGCGGAAGGGGATAAGGGGCGAGCGCTGCGCTCGTTGCGGGACTTGGCGCTTTGGCCTCGGCACGCACGCAGTCACAGCAGCTCACACACACACACGTGTGCGCAGTTGGCTGCTTTGGGAAGGGACGACGACGAGGAGGAGGAGGGCTCACACACACACACACGCGCGCGACTTCCAGTCGATTGATTGATCGATCGGACGGCGGTGGCGTCGTGCGTTGCAGGCGGCGAGAGCGTAAGTGAGTTCTGTCTCTCTTTGTTGTCGTCGTTGTCTGCACCAGCAGGTTGGTTTGAGGAAGAGGAGCGGCCTGTCTGTTTTGAGGAAAGTCGATGCGCAAAACGATCGGAACATTCCGCTTTGAGCCGCTTGCACAGAAACAAACCTAGCTCGCACCACCACCGTTTCGTTGAGCATCAAAATAGACGACAGTAACAATTGTGTCTATTGTTTACTATAGTTTTTGTTATGTGCAGCTGACACTATATTATGGCGATCAGCCAAACCCCAAACGCCGAACGCAACACAGACTGACTTTGGGCCGTGATCTCTGTGCACACACTCACACAGCGCTTCTTGCACGTTATCGCTGCTTTTAATACAGTATGCAATGCGCAGACTGCCACAACGTAATGCGCCGATGTATGGTGGTTCGAACGCACGGAGCACGAAGCGTGTTTCGCTATGGTGCGAATTGTGTTACGGCAATAACGAGCCAGAGGCTAGGAGGTCGAAAACAGGAAGGAAGTCAGGATCAAAAGAAACCCGTGTGGTCCACATTTCATACTGACAATTTGACAACATGAACCGAATGCTTGGCGCGATTTCTTGATTCTCTCGATACATGTCATGATTGTAGGCGAACATGAGACTTTGTCATTCTATCCATCTCCAGCCACCAAATCGTAAGACCTGATCCGCTGTGCCAGATTCGTGTGAGCTGCTCAAATTGACTACAATTCTGCATCGTTCGTGTGGTGCGGCAGCGCGTCCTGTGTGTGGCGATATCGCTCCTGACTCGTGAGTTCGTCCACCAAGTCGAAGTGTCGAGACGCGATGTACTTGAAAACAGAGTCAAACTTGAAATTGAGTTCGCATTCGTGTGCCCTGAGTGGTTGGTACTGGTTCGTGAAAACGATTGAATGTGATCCATCGTGCGCATTTGGTCTTACTCTGCTTGACGCTCGATACATGCGAACAGCAGCTTGTCAAGTTCGACACGGTCTATTGCAAGATGTAACAACTGCGCTGTGAAACTCAAGGATATCGTACAATTTGCGCGAGTTACAATTTGTATGTTATACAGTGCGCCTAATTGATATGCGGACACCTACCGATAGTCGAAAAATGATCCAAACCGCTGAAAAATGAGCTCAAGAAGGCATCGATTGCACACGCTTCAAATCCACATCAACGCGACGATTAGGCGAGGCAACAATCGTTGTTGTGCGTTGCTATGCGTACACACCCAATAGATCGTATAACATATGTAGTTACTGTAATGAACTTGTATAATTTTGTTATACACCTCATTTATGTTATTAGTAATATCATTCGCAATGCACACAATATTCCAGTAATCGTTTGTAACATCAATAACATAGCACTGCAGTTCTGTAGGGCTGTTGGGCACTACTGAGATATGGCCACAAACGAATTTAGGTAGTTAGTGAAATACAATAAAATAAATTGCCCTAAAAATGGAATAATGATCACACCATTACGCAGGGTATTGATTTAGATCCGTGTGTCTGGTCAGTTCATCTGTAGTTGCTTCTGCGCCAATTGAGGCGTCGATACCATCAGCGACGGCCGGACTGAGAGAACCAGTAGCAGTACAGACATCCTTCGGAGCAGCTGCAGTTCCACTCAACAGCAACAACGTAGTGCAGCAGTCAGCGTGACGAACAGAGCGACTGAAGCACGACTGCGGTCTCGACAATTCTTGATGTGTCCTGTTGTGCAATGGGAATGCAATTGTTTGCCGCTTTTTCGTATTTAGAAGCAGGTTTACCGATGTATTTCTGCTATAAACAGGCTTTTGTGATCCACTTCTTGGTAACATGTTGCTATTGCAGGCGCATTGTC
>JAADWX010001153.1:0-10019 GCA_023336405.1 Globisporangium echinulatum | reverse complement strand
TTGTCAAAGATGAACTGGTTGCGCTGCGTCCAAAGTTGATGAATTGCAATCGCTCGAAATATGTACCAGACGCATCGCACTGTCGTGGGAGTCAAACCAGACAGGCAGGACACTGGAACGGAAGCCGGGTGTACGATGTGAGACCACGAAGGTATCACGATCTCGACCACCGACGGCAGCAAATTTCAGATCGCAACGCACTCGCCCTCATGCAGACGCAACATCTGCACTCCGAACAGCAGGGCAAGGGCAGCGGTGCCGCGACGCTCACGGTCGTGCGTCCTGCCGTGACGCTCGTCGCACAAGCTGCACCAGTCGCAGCGATCAGTGCTGTGTTTTGCGAGCCGCACGTACTGTCGTTTAACGTGCACGAGACGCAGCACGGCATCCAACAGGCAGACCTCGTGTTCGAGCACATGCTCACCAACACAGTCAAGTTTACAGTCGAGGGCGGTTTCTTGACAACGCGCAAGACGCTCGTCGATGGCACACGCACACCAATCGCGGCGTTCAAGGACAAGCTGCTGCTCAAGAAGCGCACGACACTCGTGCACGCTGGTCGCAAGACGACTGGCGAGCCACTACTCCACATCGCGGCCGACTACTACTATGGCAGCTCGACAGCAGTGTGTGTGGCGTTCCGAAACGCTGTCACGGGCGAGCCGTGCCAAGTCGGATTTGAGGGCAACTGGCAGCGCCGCGACGCATATCTGTGGCTCGATCGCGATACCCGCGGCGTGCGCGAACCGGTCGCGAAGATCCACGGCCGCCACGGCGCAGGCTACCGCATCGACGTCGCGTCCAACATGGACGCTGCTCTCGTGGCAATCATCTGCGCTGTGCTCCAGCGCGCTGAACGCAAGTACAACTTTGTCGAGCACACGAACGCAATGGCGTGGTGAGCCAGCACTCATTCGTTGACGCGCATGCGAGCGCGCGTGATACCAAGCCATACAATCGACAAAACCCGTCATCACACAGCTCTCAGTTGCGCATACGTACGTCCGTGCAGTGCATGCGAGATGACGATACGATATCGCTTGCATCACCTGTCCGGTTTCCATCATCATTGGTTGTCAGCGGTATGACCCACATATTACTATACGCAAATGTATGTTCGACAGGCAGGACATGTTCTTCAAATCAAATGTTGCACGTGGATATGAGATTTTCTCTGCGTTATAATGTTTTTATTATTGAAGACACAGAATTGCGTTTTCTCAATTGTTGACAATTGAAATGCTGATCTGAGTAGCTCTTCAGCGTGGCCCACATGACAGAACATAAAAAATACATCGGTGTGTGATGCGCACAATCTGCGACGTGTGCAGACTCGCTGACTTGCTGCACATGGACCTACTCGTCGTTGCTGCTGTGCTTCCTGCACACATCGTCACTCGCCACTCCAGCATTCGATCGCTACTTTATCAAGCGCATACACACACACCGACCGCTACAATGAAGCGCTTCTTCAGCACGTTCCTCCTAATCGCTGCTCTCGCAGTCGCGTCGACGCATGCGACTGCAACCGCGATCGACGAAGCGCAGCTCGCGGCGCGGATCAAAGCAGTCAAGGCCGAACTGAACCTGCTCGAGTCGATCCAGACGTTCGAGCACACGATCCAGCAGCAAGCGGCAGTCGCCGTCACGGGTCTATCAGACGGTAACCCACTCGCAGTCTCGGCGTTTGCAACGGGCTCGAAAGCCAGCGGCTCGAAGGCCAGCGGCTCGACCAACGACGACTTTGACATCCAGCCGATCCCGACGGCGGCGCCAGCAGCGACGAGCAAACCGACTGCGACGACGACGAGTAGCAAACCGACTCCAACGCCAGCGACCGCAGGCAGCACGAGCGCGCCGTCCGACGTCACGACCCCAGCGCCAACGACCGACAGCGCAGCGGCGTCATCGACGACGTTTGTGTCGGCAGCTGCTGCTGTCGCGTCGATCGCTATCTCCGCTCTGCTCTAGGGACTATGCAACGACATCGACACATTCAATCAGGACAGCCGTCTGCGCCTTACACACATTCACATACCCACGCAGTGTTGTCGTTTTGTTCATTGCGTGTCGTCCACACAGTGTTGTCGTTCTGTCGATGTAAACATTGACCTCTTTTCGTGACACTACAGGTAGCATGCGTCAGTACGGACAAGGGATGTGAGCATTGCAGATGAAAGAACGCACCGACACCATCGTACATCTACGAGAACGCCAAGACCGTATGCTTGGAAGCTTTGCGAGCACGTCTGTGTCTTTTGTCGGACGTATTCGGAGCGAACAGCAACGCCTCACACACTTGCAGCATTGCCGAGAATAAGAACTGTATACTAATTTCGCCATTTATTTCGCTCTTGGAATTTAATGCACATGTAGTATGACATATATATTTGCAAAGCAAATTGAGCATATTTATAGACAATATATTGTATATTATATTTGCTCGGACAAATATTGACACGAATGGCGATGACAACCAGCAGCTCACTAACCTCTCACTGGCGCATCGCGAGCCAAAATCGACGCCTCCACGACAACCATGCTGCTTCGCCGCATCCAGCGCCCGCGACTCGTGACAGCGGCTCGACCGCGCGCAAGCGCTGCATCGCGGCACGCACAAGTGCCATTTGCATACGCCCATACACCGCTGCAATTCGAGCGATTCACGCAGCAGCACCGCCTGCTCTGGAGCCGTGCATCGGACCTCATGTCCTGGATGGGGCTCAAGCCGACCGACACGCGCAAGCCAACCGACAATGACAGCGCTACCGCAGCAGACGCAACGACGACAATCGACGTCGAGCCAGTCGTCAAGGACCGCAAAGCATCGCGCCGCAAGCAGCCAGCCGCAGTCGACGCGACCAGCAATAGCAGCAAACGAACGGACAAGCGCTCTGCTGCTACGCCACCACCACCACCATCACGACCAGTGACGACTGTGACGACCAGCTCGGGCATCTGCGTCGCGGTCGACGCGCGTTCGATTCGCGATGTCAAGCGCGCAATGGCGGCGCTCAAGCGCTATATGCGCGACGCCTCGACCAGCAGCACCGACGACGTCTTTGCGCTCTGGCAGCAGCTCCGGACGTTCAAGCCACTTGCAATTGGCGACGTCGGAGTATCCGATTCTGATTCGGAGTCAAAATCTGATTCGAACCGCAGTGTCCTGCAATTGTTGCCGCTAACAACGTTTGTCGAGCTCTCGATGCGCGTGCAGCCGCTGTCGATCGGCCAGCCCGTGAGCTTTGCCAGCGCGTCGTCGTCGACGTCGTCGTCATCGACCGACACCAGCACACGCGTCGTGTATGTGAGCGAGAAGACCGTGCTGCGGCTGCTGCTCCAGCATGTCGCAAGCCGTAAGCACGACATTGCGGGATGGCGGACTGCGCAGACGCTGTTTGACGCGTACGAGCACGAACGGATGGCTGAACTTGCAACATTTGGGCGACCGGGTAGTCGATACATTTCTGAGTCTGATTCGGAATCGGATTTGCCAATCCCGTCGCTCGCACAGCTCGACGAGTGGACGCGTCTGAGTCGCGACTCGTACGCAGCGAGCATCACGATGCTCGTTGCGCTCGGTGACCACGCGCGCGTCGTTGCGTTCTTTGACGACGCTGTGAATCGTCAAACGTTTCTGGGCGCATTGCCGACGCTGCGACATGCGCTGCGGTCGTGTCTTGCGATGCGCCGGGGCGACCTCGCACGTGACCTCGTCAACGACGTCACGCGCTTTTTCCCGTGGCTCGTGCTGAACAAGCACATGTATCAGACAGCAATCCAGGCGTGTTTGAAGTCGGAATCCGAATCTTATTCGGACGCTGACGTCCAATCCCACTCCGATGTCGTGCCGCGAACCGCGAAAAAGACGCCTGAACAGCTGGCAAATGCGCTTTTTGTGTACACCGCAATGACGCAGGACGCTGGGTATGTCGCATATCCGAACCTCTGGAGCACGCTGTTCAACACGAGCGTGTACTTGTCGCAGCCGAACGACGCCCTCGCAGTGTTTCGGACGTACAAGCAGCAGTGCATTGCGCCGTTTGAGCGCCGGTTCACGCAAAGTTTGCGCACAGCCTGCAAGCTCGAACAGTTTGACTTGGTCCTCGACATGGTCCACGCGTGGGTCGCAATCGAGCGCGAAGCTGCCAGAACATCAGAATCGGCGACGAATAAGACGACTACGACGCAGCCAACGAGCATTTTGGAGAATCAGTATGTGCGACACCAAGCGCAGCAGCACGAGCGCGCAATTGCAACACGCGCCGAGCGCGAGTGCTTCAACAAAGTGCTGTGGGAGATGCTCAAGCGCGCGCCGACTCTTGCGCAGCTCGGCGCTGTGCTGACTGCAATGGAGAGCCGCGGCGCACCAGCCGGCGCGCAAGTCGTGCGGTTGCTCGTTGCGCGGTACCTCCAAGTGTCCGAGCCATCAAACTCGAACTCAAACTTCGAATCGCTGGACTCGGATTCTTATTCGGAGTCGAAATCTGAGGCGACGCACCCACGAACGCCAATGGACTGCATGACCGAGTTCCTCGCCGTCTGGCGCGCCGTGCCGCGCGTCATCGAGCGCAACGGCTTTGTCGTGCACTTGGTCATTGCTCACTGTCTCTCGCACCAATGGGACCGCGAGTGTCTGGCTGCCGTCGAGTACGCAATGGCGAATCGTATCGACCTCCCAATGCGCAGTGTCGTCCAGATCCTCGAACACTTTGAGACACGCGGCGACTTGGATGCTGTTGTTGCGCTCGGCCACAAGCTGCTTGACGAGCTTGATGAGGCCGCACGTGCGCGGCTGAGCGCTGGCTTTTTTGAAGTCGTGCTCATGAGTCTGTTGCGGCAGCAGGCGTTTGCTAAAGTGCTGGCGCTTGAGCATGAGCTGAAGCTGACGGCGCGGTTCCCAAATAGCGACGTACTCCAGATGATCGTCAAGGACGCCACGAGCGCTTCGTTATAAGCGACAGACGACAGTCGAGGACGGCTGAGATGGAAGCTACTGGGACAGATTGCGTGGTCGTTGTGTGTGGTAGACATACGAAACCTAAGTCAAACGGGAATGCTCTTCTAACCGTTTTGATCTTTTAACCGAATCAATACTGAGTCGCCAGAATCAGACAGTACTCTTATAACCGAATATCGCTACTTCTGCTCGATACAGTAGAAAAGGAAGCGCGTCCTCGTTTATTTCTCTATACAAATATATCATCAACCCTGCTTCTTGTTCGTTTCGAATGTCTACTCCAAGCCTACGACTCACTCTACGCTGCTGCCTGGACGATCGCTGCGACATCTGCTGGCACTGCGTCGCTCGACACCTTCCCAGTCGCAACGAGCGGCGCAACATGTGTCGCATACACGCGCTGACTCTCGTCGCGACTGCGGCCGAGTCGCTTCAGCGCTCGCATGACCGCGAATGTCAAAGCCGCAACGTCAGCTGGTGCGGCTGCTCTTATATCCGTCGCGTCGAGCAACTCGACCACTGCGTCGTCGTCACTGGCGTCTTCAAACGCAGCTGCTAAGCGCAACGACAGGCGCATCTTGAGCTTGCCAACGACGGTTGGATCGCTCCGCTGAAGTGCGATTTTCGCGGCTTGTACGCGTTTGCGGAACGCACATTCGTTCACAAACTGCGTAAACGCATGCGCTTTGTGCTGGATGTGGAACACCTCTTCATACTTGCTAACCGTCGTATACAGGTCGTCGTCGCTCAATGTTGCTGGATCGCACCGAACAAGTGCTGGCAGCAGCACCTTGACAGTCGCGTTTGAGAAGCGCGGCAACAGGTGTAGCGTCGCAGCGTCCTGTAAGATTGCTAGTAGCAATGATGCAGAGGTTTTTGGATCTGCGCGGCTGAGGTACTCGATAATGTTTGCGACATGAGCAAAGTCGCGTGGCTCGTGGAATTTGCCACACATCGATTGCGTAAACGCCCACGCGCGTTCTGGCTCGTTGAGTAAAAGCAATGCGTTCACGGCCATGCGGACACCAACTGGATGAAGTGACTTGAATTCAGTATGGCCCTTACGCACATGCGTCTCAAAGAGCTCGACAGCTGCCATTGCTTTTGGGTACTCGCGCGCGTAAACAGCTGCTGCGATCACGCGCGGATACAGTTCAGCGTTCGTCGGTGCAAGGCGCTCGTCGTCGACCATTTCGTCAAAGAGCGCGAGCACCGAGTGCGCTGCTGCATCGAGCGCGTCAAATGCGTCGGGCGTTGCGTCCTGTGCAGCGATGCGGGCGACACATGTCGCATACGTATCGAGCGGCGTTGTCAATTGGTTGGCAGGCGTATCAACACTGTGGCTACCCGCAAGTCGTGACTTTGGACTTCCAGCTGTCTTGGTTTCGCGAATCCGGCGGCTTGTAATCGGTGCTGTCCGTGGTACGAGAAAGTACTGGTCGTCAAACGCTTTGATCGCCAGCACGTAGTCAGCTGCCCGTAGCTTGAAGCCTTTGACTTTCATTGCATCGAGCAGCTCCAGTAGAAGACCGGTGTCGTGCTGCACGCTCGCAAAGAACAGCAGTTCGCGAAAGAAAAAGACGTTTGTTGGCTTCTGCTCGCGCGTCACGTCGCGGTAGAACGCAGTGACGTCTGCTGCTGGCCGTCGCGCACTCACGAGCGCCTTGACGTACGTTGCGTGCATGCTCGCAGTCGGATACACGGCTGCTGCGAGGGCGTCGTGGTACAAATGAAAGACCATGTCGTAGTCGTTGGACAAACTGTAGGCGCCCATGCCCCACGAGTAGAACGACCGAAAGTGGCGCGTCAAGTCCAAAGGAATGGCGTCTGAGTCCCTGTCCGTAGTCAACACGAGTGGGGTATCGACAAGCGCAGTTGCGAGCGCGCGCCGGTGCGCAAACACAGCACGAGCCAATGTCCCTTCGCGCGCAATGACTAGTAGAGCGAGTGCTTCCTGCTCGGTCGTGCGCGCGAGCGTGTCGCTAAAGCGCGTCGGCTGGAACTTGGTAGCAACGCGCGTCGCGTCAAAGTGCGTGGTGAGCAACGCACGCGTTGGACGTAGCGAAGCAGCAGCTGGCAGCGCGTACAGCGGCGCGTAGCAGTCGTCAACGGCCTTGACAATGTGCGCAAACTGCCGCTGGTGCGCTAGCGATTGGAGCCAGAGCTTCTTCTTTGCCATTGCGGCGTGGAACTCGCGCGTCGCGTCGTTGTTATCGCTTTTGCGGTGCCTGCGTGTATCGCTAGTGCTGTCATTGTCGTCATTGTCGTCATTGTCGTCATTGTCGTCATTGTCGCCATTGTCGTCGAGGCCGTCGAACGCCTCAGCGATCGCAAACGACGTTGGCGGCTTCTTGCGGCCGCTGCTGCTGCTGTTACTACTGTTTGAGCGGCTCGTGAAGCCAGCGACGAGCTGCAGTGGAAGGTGAGTGTGTGGTGTGCGTGCACGGAGCGCGATGCGCGGCGTCTGTGCGGCTGCGACGGCTGCAGCGCGCGCGACGAGCTGCTGGACGCGCATCATGCTGAAGACGCTTGCGTTTGAGTCTGTGCTGTTGTGTGGCTCGCTTTTTGGCTGGTTGAGGCGACAGTGATGTGGCTGACACAATTGTGTCAACACGTTTCGACATAATCAGCAACACGTTAGCAAAACGTCAACAATCCATCAATACGTTATCAGCAATACATTATAGCACAGGCAACCACTCGTCACAACACAGGCAACATTTGGTGCAGTTCAGACCTACGCTTCATCGAGAAGGGACAGCACGACGAGTCTTGTTTGCCTGTGCAGCTGCGTGCGAACGTCCACACCGCCGATTCGTTCAGCCTTGCGAGCGACGCGAGTGCGTGCTGGCGTTGCATTGCCATTCGCCATTTTCGTCGCTCGGACGCACATCGACTCGACCCGCTAGCACCAGCAACAACCAACACTCGTCTCGTCAATCTCTAAACGACCCACACACGCACACACACACACACAGCCATGGTGACCACGCGCACGCTTACAACTCTGCTGCTGTCGGTCGTCTGCTGTATGCTCAGCTCGACATGTAACGCAACCGAATTGCATCGCCTGCAATCACGCCCGCTGCGAACCGTGACGTCAGCGCCAGAAGAGACCGAGACGCCACTTCAAGGACCAACGATCATCGGTCGCGCGCGAGCACTGCGTAGCGAACCGACCGTCAACATCAGTAGCAACAGCCCGCACCGTCAACTGTTTCTGATCTCAAACATCTTGTCGATGTTCTTTGGCTCGGACTCGGACAAATCGGACTCGAACACGTCGGGTTTAGGCTCGAACAGCAACAACATCGCCAATTCCACGGATATGCACGCGCCAGCGATCTTGTACGCATCACGATCGAACGCGACTGCTGCATCGTCGGCAAACTCGACAACGGGTTCGCTCGAGACGATCGCGTCGTGAAGACAGCGCTTCCAGATGCAGTAGATGTGATATGTGTGCCGCACTGCGATGGCCGACCACAACGCGATACAAGACAACGCTCAACAGTAGAAAACGTGGTCGAGAAGGAGAAACAACATGAGAGAACACTACCATGCAACTCTTGTCGTTTCGTTCAACGCATGAAGCTGCACAACTGTAACACCTTCACACATACAGGACATCCACAAAATGTCGACGCTACGTAGTTGCGATCTTCAGCACAGCAAATGCAATCTTGACAAGCGTTATCCGAAGAATCAGACCCAAAAATACACCTCATTACATACAAGCTAATACGCTCAGCACCGAAAGACGTTATCACTCCACCAACCAACTCGCTACGCACGCCGACAAGATCAATCGCACAAGACATTCGCACATCCACACAGTCACTCTATCAATCGACTTACTCGCTCTAGCCTCTCACGAGCGTGAATCGCAAGCTCTGGATCGAGATGGTCGTGACCGATGCGCAGATGACCAAGGCAGCGCGTCTCGTGCTCCTGCCGATCATCCTCATCCTCAGCTTCGGGCTCTTCCAGTACCTCGCGATCATGTACTACAGTCGACGCAGAGAGCTCCGCGGCATGCTCTTGCTCTTCACGGCGTTCCTCGGCTTTGCTGTGCTCGTGCCGCTCGCGCACCCGAGCGACGAGGTCGTGCACCACCTAAACGACATTTCGGAGGCGTGCTCGACACTCACGTTCTTGATCCAGATCGCGATCATTGGCCGCGATAGCACAAGAAAGTCAAGATCCGCACGCTCTACGTCCTCACGCTCGCGGCTGAAGTGCTCATTGCAGTCGAGATCGCTGTCATTGTGTTCGACACGATCGAAGTGTTTGACGCGAGCGTCGGCGCGTCGGTCTCGAACAAGCTCAACCAAGCAGTCGAAGACATCTCGCTCGTCTTCATCTTTGTCTTTCGGTTTTACTACATCAGTCTGATCCACGGCGGCGTCCGCTCGATGCTCAAGACTCGGCGACTCGAGCTATTCGTGTACGCGCTCTTTGTGACGCACGAGTACCCGTTCCTGGTGCTCGAAGCTGCGACGCACGTGTCGTGGGAGTATGTACAAGGCATCTACCATCGCATGCTCGTTGCCTGGTGTCTCTGGTTCACGATCCAGGACAAGCTCCAGCGCGGTAGAGGCTTCAGCTTTACATCGCGCGCTACGAGCGGTGCGCTAACCTCAATGAAGAGTGTGGGCGGCGGTGCAACTGAGAGTGCACGCAGCGCACGTAGTACTAGAGAAGCAGGGGCGATGAAAGGTCCAACACCACTGTCGCTCGCGTCTGTCGTGCCGCACGCGACGGTGAATATTGCCAAATAGATCTTAAGCGCACACATCTCAGTGCAAGCGACCAACGAACGAACGTCAGATGGCATCGCGGTTTACCGGTTTGCTTTGCGATGTGCGCATGCCAAGCCCGGCATCACGTCTAACCATGATGGTTGCAACAACAACTAAAGTCGATACTAATGTCGATACTGCGTCGAAGACTACGAGTGGCGTACGAGCTGAGAAGGACGCAGACGTGCAGCAGTGGTAGAAGGGATAGAGCCACTCGATCGTGTGTACGTAAGTCAGTACTTGCTTATACTCATCTC
>JAADWX010001152.1:0-10035 GCA_023336405.1 Globisporangium echinulatum | reverse complement strand
GTTTCAGATGCTCGGTTCCAGATGTCTGCCTTCCTTCCGACTTGCAACCTCGTTCAACGCCACTCCACTCAACGAACGCTGTCTGCAATTATCAATTATCAATTATCACCGAGCTGCAACGTCCGACTGTACAACGCTTGATTGGCGGCGAACGGGTGATACTAGAGTGGCAAACGCGGTTCGCGACTACTGAATGTCGTCAGCTCAGATTTTATATTGTATCGTTACTAGTCTAATTCTAACCAACGACAGAAACGTATCGAAATCATCCTTTTGGTTGTCGGTAGTGACACCTGGTTGTTGTAATGCTGCAAATTGATTTTCCTTTTGTTTTAATGCTGCAAATTGATTTATTTGTTCTATTTGTTTTGTCTATGATACGATTTCGGACCTATTCGAAGCGAGTGCTTTGCTTGAGTTTGTTGCACATTGCGCACAGAAACAGCATGCGCAGGGCGTCGCCATCGTCATCGGCGTCGAGGCCGCATGCGCCTCCTCGCGCAGGCAGCGGCGGCGGTAGCAGCAGCGTAGCGACCGTGGCTGGACAGTTAACAAACGCATTAGCAAGCACTAGCACCTTGTCCGCATCGGCGCCGAGCGGTCGTGAACTGCCACGCAGCGGATCGAGTCGACCAGCCGCAGTCGCAACAACGACATCATCACGACTGAGGAAGAGCGAGCACGACAAAGTCCGCATCGTCGGCGACCACTACGTGCGTTTGGTCTGCATGCACTGTATACGCATGTGTGTGCGCGTATCCATACTAACGCGTGCGTGGACGCTTGCACATGCTGCGATAGCAACTCGGCGCCGAGATCGGTCGCGGCGGCTTTGGCGTCGTGTATGCTGCGCTCGATCTGCGCAATGGCCGCTCCGTTGCGATCAAGCAAGTGTCGCTCCATGACATTGACAAAGACGAACTGCTATCGATTGAGGTATGTCTATATGTATCTGATCGAGGCCGTTCGTATCGGATATAAGAGCACACCCACCCATACACATCCACCCACACATATACACTCAGAGCGAGATCAGTCTGCTGCGCAAGCTCAACCACGAGAACATTGTCAAGTACCACGACACGATCCGGACACAGAGCTCGCTGTACATCGTGCTCGAGTACATGGAGAACGGCTCGCTCGCGCAGTTCATGAAGCGCTTTGGCGCGCTCTCCGAGACACTCGTCGCGATGTACATCACGCAGGTGCTGCGCGGTCTCGCGTACTTGCACGAACAGGGCGTGCTGCATCGCGACGTCAAAGGCGCGAACATCCTCACAACGAAGGACGGACTCGTCAAGCTCGCAGACTTTGGCGTCGCGGTCAAGCTCAGCGAGACGCAAAAGTCCAACTCGGTCGTCGGGTCACCCTACTGGAGTACGTGTGTGGACTGGCTCGATTGTATGTGTGTATGTATGTCTTACACTGGCTGACCTACGTACGTGCATACAACAGTGGCGCCCGAGGTGATTGAGATGGCCGGCTGGTCGTTTGCATCGGACGTCTGGAGCGTCGGGTGTACGATCATCGAGCTGCTGTCGACCAAGCCGCCGTACTTTGACCTCGCGCCGATGGCCGCGCTCTTTCGCATCGTCCAGGACGACCACCCGCCACTGCCGGAGCGCATCTCTCCAGTGCGTTTGTCGAGTGTGTCAGTTCGGTTTGGATCGAAACGTGCAAGACCATCACTCACTGTTTGCATTATGACTGACGCTGCTGTACTTCGACGCACGGACAGGCACTACATGACTTCATTATGAAGTGCTTCATGAAAGAGCCGCGCCTGCGAAGCTCGGCCGAGGAGCTGTTGACCCATCCATGGATCGCGCAGATCCCCAAGAACAAGGTCGAGCAGAGCTCGCAGCTCGTCGTCGAGCACGTGTCGTCGCGCCACGACCGCGACGCGATGCTCAATACGATCAAGCTGTACGAGAAAGAGAAGCACACGTCGGTGTCCGAGTCGTCAGCACTTAGCCCCGACCTTGCGACTGTGCCCGATGACGGTGACGACGACGATGACGACGAGAACTGGGACGACGAGCTCGGTTTGGACGCAGCAGCACCCACGCCGCTTGCCCTACCAGGCGCGTCGCTGCCAGCACCAAAGCAGCCGAGCGTTGCTGCTGGTGCTGCTACGTCCAAGCCGACTGTTAGTAGCAGCGACGACGCGATGCTGCAGCCGCTCGTGCTGCGCACAAACGTCTTTCAGCTGAGCAAAGAGGACGAACAGGCGCTGTTTGACGAAGACGTTTGGGACGATGACGCTGACGAGCCGGTCAGTGCGCACACGGTCTCGACATCGGCGCCTCCGCGTGTCTCGTACATGGACAGCAGCCGCACTGGACAACGCAGTAGTGGCGCTGGCCAAGCTGCAGTGCCATCATCACTGCTTGCGTCGTCATCATCGGTATCAACATCGTCGTGGGACCGCTCGACGCTCGTGCCAACGGAAAAGCGCTTGACCAAGCTCTTGAGCTTCTCGGAGAAGGGCCACGAAGACGCGAGTGGCTGGGACGAGTTTGACGAAGACCAGCTGCTGCAAGCACTCGCGCGCACGTCGAGCGCATCGGGTGGACGTCGGTCATCGGGACGAACGGGGACGCTCGATGCATTTGCCGACGACGACGATGTTGACGATGATGGCGACGACGCAGGCTTTGACGATCTACTCGACTCGTCCAAGAGCCTCGCGTTGCGGCTGTCGCGGCGCAACGTCACGACAGCAGCCAACAACGACGCGGCCGAGGCGTTTGCTGACTTTGAAGATGAGCTCGGCTTTGACTCGCTCCGCGACAGCAACCAAAAAGCGACTGCGCGCGTCGTCGACTTGCTCGCGCTGCTCGACCCGAGCATGGACGACCAAGTGATCCTGGACGCGTGCAGGAGTCTGGTACGTACCGAATGTGTGTATCTGGATGTGATGTTGATGTGGACCACTGAGTGGTGGTCACACGCTGCTACTGACGCTGGTGCTGCTGCTGTTATTGACAGCAAGAGATCTTTGAGTCGAACCCGACGCTGCGGCGCGATCTCATGTCGCAGCCAGGCGTCGTGCCGAACATCATGGAAGCGCTTGAGATGAAAAAGATGGACGTGCTTCACGCCGTGCTGCGCGTCGTCAACCTGGTGCGTCGTGTGTGTGAGCGCCTCGACACGGGTCATGTTTACTTTGTCTGCCCTGTGGCGTCTGCCTCTCTGTCTGTCTGTCCAAGTCAGCGACTAACAGATCACGCACGTGCTGACGACAAACCGCATGCTGACGCAGATCGTCGCCGACAACCAGCGGTTCCAAGAAAACTTGGCGCTCGTCGGGCTCGTGCCGGTCGTGATCAAACTCACGAAGCAGGACGTGGCCGTGTCGATGCCGCTGAATGACGAACTGCGCTTTGCATCGCTCGTGCGGCTCGAAGCTGCGCGGTTCGTGCGCCAGAGCTGCCAGACGAGCGCGCTCACGCTGCAGATGTTCATTGCGTGCGGCGGCCTGCCCGTGCTCGTCGACTTTCTCACACCGTCGACACCCGACCCCGCGCTTGCGCTGGCGCGACCAGCAGCAGGCGCAGATAAGCGAATGGGCTCGGACAATGCCGACTTGGCGCTCCTGCGCATTGCGCTCGAGGGCATTGCAAGCGTGTTTGAGCTCCAGACAATCCCAAAGAACGACATTTGCCGCCTGTTTGTCAAAGCTGGGCTGCTGCGCAAGTTTGTCGGCGTCTTCAACGCGATCGTCGCGAGTGTCAGCGCGTTGCCGCTACCACCATCTGCAAGTAGCAGCGATATAACCAATGGCGGGACGCAGCGCTGGACGATGGCCGAACTCCATACGACGTGCGACATCTTTCTCATCTTCTCACAGGGCGATGCAGTCGTGAAGGATCACATGTGCGACGCGGCCGTGCTCGACGGCCTCCTGCGTGCGCTCCAGCCGCAGCGCAACGACAGTCCTGCAGCACGCGCAGCCGACGACTTTGTCGCTGCGATGGTCAAAGTGCTCAAGTGCGTGCGGAACTTGAGCATGGAGCCGATGACGCTCGAGAAACTCGACCGCGCTGGTGCGATCCCGACGCTCGTGCACGTGCTGAACGCCCACGCGAATGCAAGTGCGAGTGCAACGACTCGCGCTGCCGCATCAACGTCACGCAGCAGCAGCAACCGAAGTGCAAAGCGCAACGAAGTCGAGGGAATCGTGCTCCACGCGATGTTCTACCTCTGCCGCATCAACCGGAACCGGCAGACGCACGCAGCGCAAGCCGGCGTGATCCCGTCACTGCTCAAGGTCACTCGCGACGCGAGTCCGTTCAAGCAACTCGCACTCCCAATCTTGTGCGACCTCGCGCACGCATCGCCGACCGCGCGCGCGCACCTTTGGGCGTGCGACTGCGGTCCGCTCTTCCTCGACTTGCTCGCCGACAAATACTCGCAGCTCGAGGCGTTCAAGGCGCTAAGCGTCTGGCTCGTGCACGACACGGTCAAGATGGAGCACGTCTTGCTCCAGCCACCAAATGTGCTCAAGCTCATCGCGTGCTTTCGCACAGCGCTTGACGCCGCGTTTGAGAATTTGCTCGAGCCACTGCTCGACATGCTCCATCGCTCGGTGCGCATGAACCAAACGCTCGGCCGCAGTGCGTTGTTTGTCACCGAGTTGCTTGCGCGACTGCGGCGCGTGCCGAAAGCGATTGTGCGCAAGAACTTGCTCAAGATGCTCAAGAGTTTGTTTGAGTCGCACACAGCGCCGACGCAGTTTGTCGTCGAGTACAATCTGCGCCCGACGCTCGCAGCGCTGGCGCAGGACGAGAACAGCATGATCCTCGTCAAGGAGATCGCGTCACAGCTGCTCCAGGCGATCCTCGTTGCAGCTGCTGTCTTTTGACGTGCCGACAAAGCGAGTGTGAGGCGTCCTGATGCGCATCGTCATCGAGTGCAAGCGATGTCCGAGTACCGTCATGCTAACCACGAGGTGTGACTCATCGCGAGTCGTGAGGACGCGTTGCAACCTATTTAACTTCACCCAAAACCCAAATGTGCATTTTGACTTGTTTCGCGTCGCATATCACAGATCGATACATACATGGGAGGTTTCTATTATTTGGTATTTTGTTTGGTACCGAATACAGTTCAACAGTTTAAATCAGTGCATGTCAAGCAGCTAACTTAATATTCAGTTTAGTATCAATAGACTCACACATATCCGTAGGTTTGCGATAAAGTTCGATTGCGTCTCGTTACTTGATTCGAGATGTTGTGCAACATCATATTTGATCTTGCAGCCTTTGTTTTTCATGATGTCGTGCATACTTTGCGCAAGAGGATACAATTTGAATGTTATGTATATATTGTGTGACAAACTGACGACGACGCAAAGATTGAGTCGTTTAATGTTGCGAGATTGTAAATGTTGCTCGTCTTCTGTGACGAGGTGAACATGTGACAAGCGGTGTTCGAAGCACAACATGACTGAACAACATCCACTCGACCGAGTTCTCCTCGCATGCGCATGACCGCTCACTTGCGCGCTTGGGGCTTGTGCTGCTGAGTCGCCGTTGCAGCCAGCAGTTCGCGTTTGTACTTTTCCAAACTGCGGTGCGTCGATGCGTTGAACGCAGGAGACGACAACCCAGTAGCAGTGCTACTGTTTCCTGGTCCATGACGTGCGAGTGTCTTGGCGACCTCTTGCTGCACCTGGTCCTTCACAACGCTCTTGATCATCGCTTTCGTTGGTGGTAGTTCGTTGTTGCAAGAGATGCATTTGGCGCCAACGAGTGGCACGTTGCCTGGAACGCCGCTGCCGTTGTTCTGCGAAGCTGCTGCCGCACGGTTGCGTTGCTCGAGCAGCAGTGCGTTAAAGTACGATGCGTCGAGCTTGCCGCGCAGCAGGCGGTGGATGTCAGCGAGGTCGGCTTCCCCAAGTGAGCTCTTCGCGACGCTCTGGAGCTGGCGCTCAATGACCTCTTGCGTCCAGAGCAGTTCGTCCTTGTCGAGCTTCCGGTTCACGCGCGCAACGAGCTGCGTGAGCTCGCGCTCGAGCCGCTCATCATGCTGCTGCGCCTCGGTTTGCGTCACTTCGAGCTGCTGCACGAGCGAGTCGCGCACGCCGTCGGACGCGCTCCGCATTTCGTCGATCGCTTTCTTCACGTCGTCGTCTTTGGCGAACGTGAACGACATGTCGAGGAACGCATCGAGCCGCGTGCCCATGAGCTTGACGCTCGCACCTGCAGCGCTGAGCTGCGCGATCGAAAAGTCGTGTGTGTGCACGTGCGTCTGCAGCGCGTCCTGCGCCGAGAGCACGAGTGCAAGCCGCGCGTACGGGTCCAGCAGTTCGTCGTGGAGATACAGCAATGCGAGCACAGCGCGGACCTGCACGACCAAGTCCTGGATCTCGAACAACACGTCTGATACTTGGCTGCGAGCGTCTGTAGCGTCACTGTCGTCCGGAATGTTGCTTCTGTTGTTACTACTGGCATAGTCATTAGCTGGCAGGAGTGCCTCGAGGGCTCGGAGCTGGGCGGTCGTGACCATCATGAGACGGTCTGTGAAGCTCGAGCTGCTGCTTGCAGCGCTGCTCATGTCTCCATCCTGCAGCGCCGAGATCGAACTGCGCCTGGCGTGCGCTGCCTGCTCCTTGAGCCGCTCGAGCTCGTCGAGGAACGCGCTCGAGCGCTCGAGCAATACGCTGCGCATCGCTGTATCGCGTGTATCGCTCGTGTCGTCATCACCCAATCCATCGGCTGGCTGGACGAGCGCTGCCGACGATCTGCAGTCGTCCTGGAAGCGTCGAAACGTGTGCTGCAGCATCTCGAGCCCGACATTCACGAGTGTTATGCGCTTCGTCGTCGCACTGCTCGTTGCTGGCGGATGCGCCTGCGTCTTGGCGCTACGGACCATCTCGAGCGCGACGAGTTGCGTCTTTGAGAGCTGCGCGACGTCGCGGTAGAGCCGCACTGCAAGCAAGTTTGTGCGCTGTAGCAACCGTGTCTCACTGGCGGCTTGTAGGTCGAACGCGCGCTCGACTGACTGCTGCAGCTCCAATGCGAGCGCTTTGGACTTACGGTCGATGTCGCTGCGGACGGCGAGCAGTGCAGCCTCGAACTTGCTGCTGAGCGCCGGGACCTCGAGCTCGGTGAGCCGCTTGACCGATTGTTCGAGCGCCTCGAGCGCTACTGTGTGGCTGTACAGTTTTGCAGCAAGCTCGTGCTGCTGCGACGTGAGAGCGCTGCTCGCGATCGTCTGGCTGCTGTCACGCCGCGCTGCGCCGCGCACGCGACGCAAATCGAGCTCGATGAGGTCGAGCTTCTCGTCGAGCCCGACGAGCATCTGGCCCTGCGCTTGCCGCTCGTTGCAAAGCTTGTCGATGCGCGCGTCCGTGTCGCTCTGCGCTTGCGCGAGGCGCTGATCAAGCGTCTGGACGCTCTGCACGCTCGTCTCGATGCTACGCTCGAGCACGTCGACGAGCTCTTCGAGGTCAGTCGACGCCTCCTCGAGGCGCTTGACGCGCGCACCGACCGACAGGTTCTGCTTGCGGAAGATCCGATCGAGGCTCGCGCCGCTGAGGATCTGGAGCCGCTTGAGCTGCACAAAGCGCGCGAACATGCGCTGCCAGAGCTCCTTGATCGCGTCTTTGGACAACGGCGCGTGCACGTCACTACGGGACGAGTCGACCGAGTCGCGCTTCACGCTGTTTGTGCGCTTGAGCAAGCGCGTGGCCTTGCGCGAACGAATCATCGCGGTCGACGCGTTGTTCATGCCTGGGAAGAGCGTCGCGAGGTTCGGCGCCGTTGCCATGTGTTGTATCGGTGCGGTCGCACTCGTCGGACGCGCGCTGCGGCTCTCAGCGACGACGACATCGTCGGATGGCGGCAGCTCAGGCAGCGACACAAGTTGCGACCGCAGCGACGTCGATGGAAGGATGTCGACGACGCGGTCCGACTCCTCGGCTTGCTCAAGCGCCGAGTCGTCTTCCTCGGGTGACCGCTCCGATGCGACGTCACTTGGCTCCTCGACGGATTCGACAGTCGACTCGTCAGGCTGGAGCTGCTCCTGCTCGATCGGTGCCGGTTCGGCTTCCACTACCTCGAAAGTTGGCGGTTCGTCGACTGGAGGTACTTCGACTGACGGTTCGTCGTCGATCTCTGTGGCCTCAACTGCGTCCTCTGGCGCCTCGGCCGCGATCGACTCGACTCGTGGCGATGCGTCACGTGGTGTCGAGCTGTCGCTCACTGCGTCGCTCAGATCGTCGGACGTAGCTGCGTCGCCATCTGAGTCAACGTCACTCCGAGGTGGCATCTCAAAAACATCAGTGTCGACTGCCTGTCCTTCGCTTCTCGAGGTTAGCGTCTTGCTTTGTACGAACCCTGCCTTGTCACTCGGGACTGCCGGTACGGACTTGGAGCGCACGAGACGCACATCCGTCGTGTCGCGTACCGAGTAGTGCTCGCGCGCAGTCATGACCTCTAATGGCGCTGATGCAGCAGCACTCAGTCTTGCGAGAAAGCTCGCGTTCTCGTCGATTTTCGCCTGGATCTCGGCGCTGCTCATTGAGATGCACTTCATGACGTCGGTTTGGTTGTCACAGAGAAGCTGCTTCCGGTCGTTATCGTCGTCGTCATCGCCGCTGTCGCTCGCGTCGTCTGCACCGATGGACTTGGTGAGCAGCTCGATGCCCATGCGCATGTCGTCGATTGTCTGGTCCTGCTTCTCGATCTTCCGGTATACGTCCTTGATCTCCATCTTGACGCGCGAGAGGTACTCAAACTTCTTCTCAAGCACTTCGAGGTCGCTCTTCATCGCTTCTTCGACCTGCTGCGACTGCAGGTACGACCGATTCAACGTCTCGAGCAGACGATGCTCCATGTGCGCTGCGAGCTTGCTCTCAATGTCGCACATGTGGCTACTCACGAGGTCCGTTACCTGGCTCTCGGACGGTCCTGCGACAGCTGCCTCAAGTCGGGACTCGACACTGTGCCACTTGGTCTCGGTCGCCTCGACTTGCTCATGGAACTGCCGCTGCAGCGCTTCCATGCTTGCGCTGATAGCACTCACGGCGTCGCTGTGACTTGTTTCGGCAGCAGTATGCTGTGCAGCGAGCGAGTCGTACGCTGTGCGCAGTACGAGCAGCGCGTCCTGCAGCTGCTGCTGTGACGCTTCAAGCGATGCCATCTGTCGACTCTGCTCGTCGTTCGCCTGGATGAGCTGGGCCACCTGTGTCGTCAGCATCGACACGACGTTCTCCATCGCGCTCTCCTGTGCGGCGAAGACGCCTGCAAGCTCCGGCAGCATATCCTCGAGCGTGCTCATTGTTCCTGTCGCGCTAGTTCTGCTGTCTGCTGTCTGCTTTGTACGAGCCAGTAGTCTACCGATGCTAAAAAAGCTAGTTACAATTACGGTCATGGGTGATTGGGTGATTTGGCGTGTTATGACTGTGTTATGACCGTGTTAGGACCATGTTGTACCCATGCATTAGCCATGTGGTAACCTTGTTGTGACTGTGTTGCACACGAGTCAAAGAGAGATATTGGCTCAACCGTGCACAATTGAGCTCGTTTGCAAATTCTTGCTCATTCGTGGCGTCCTCTACCATATTGATCGACTGAGCAGGCACTGGCTCTGAGTGTCCATGGCGTCAGTACTTCAGATGATACTCGGTCTACGACAGTCATTCAGTATCTGTGCCACAACACTCGACGAACTCACTATCACGACCCACCTGCCTTCTGATAGTGTAATACGGGACCAAAGTCTACTTCAAGGTCTCATTGACAGTTGGTTCGTTCGTGGGATACGACTCTCACACACTTCGTTGAACCATATCGTAGCAGTTCGCTCCCAAGTCTGCAAGGTGTTCTGCAGCGCGGCGTTCACACAGGACTGGTGTGTTACTGACACCACGAAGTAGCCAGCAAACACAGTTGTAGCACTACCAGCTCGTATTCGTCACCACACAATAAACCAAAGCGAGCAACTACCGGCCTCATCTCCATGCTACTGCTCGTCTATCGATACACGCCTCCGACAATGTTTGCACCAGCATACACGACGCCATGC
>JAADWX010001151.1:0-10040 GCA_023336405.1 Globisporangium echinulatum | reverse complement strand
CCACAAAATACACTGGGTTTGCTCTGTTTTCGTTTTTTGCTGTTTTCTCAGCCCACAGGCCGTTTCAGGGCTTTTCATTCACACCTGTGAACACTGTCAAACACAGCATCGTCGTGGAAACACGCTTCCTCGACCGACAGCTGTTTGTTTTTCTCAATTTATCCCTAACCCTTAACCGGTTCAATTAAATCGCGGTCAATTATACCCTGCAAAAATGATTTGATCAGGTTCGATCAGGTTTGTGCCTTGTTGTCCGAAAGTGTCGGAAAGCAATTGCGTGTCCGAATGGTGACGGTATTGCGACTTCGATTAAGGACGCGTGTATCATTGCAGCAGGTGAGCAGCATCATGGATATTCGTCAGTCAACCTACTGACGATGTTGCTAAACGACTTGCTGTGAGTCGCATGCTCGAGCTGAGTCTGCCGACTCTTTTGGAGCGAGCCGGAGTGATTACTTGGGACACCATTTTGTGCACTTGACTCGCTAATTGCATGCTAGTTTGGAAATACATGCCTGTCGTAATTGCTGTGGGTAATACATGTCAATCTTTATGTCAACAAACCTGTCAAAAATGTGTGCACTGACTCTCTTTGTGCATATTCGTACTTAACACTTGTGCAACTGTCGCCACCGTGGCGCAATCCGCTTTGCAGTATCGATTCGCTCACTCGCTGCGACGTGCACACTTGTCGATCGGAGCTCGTCGTGCAGCGACTTCAGCAGACGCTCACCCACACCCACCGCTCGACGCACTCGTTGTCTGTGCACATCAACACACTGGCTGCGATGGGCTTGCGCGACGCACCGACGCTCGACAACGCACACATGTCACGCGCCATGCGTGACACCAGTGTTGAGGGAACTGCGGCAAATGGAGGCTCGTCAGCGTCGTCTGTGGCGGCGCCGCTTCTCGGCCGCGCAGACAGCGGCGCGAACAGCGGCGCGAACAGCGATGATGGCCAGCACTCGGACCTCGCGACCGAGTGGACGAAGCGCAAGGCGCAGTTCTTCGCGCACTTTAAGGCGTTCAGCGATGGCGACAAGGCTGCGGACGCGCAGTCAGAGCAGGTCGCACCGACATCCGAGTCGAGCGCCGAGTCCAAATGTCACGTGTGCAACGTCGCGCTGCGACTGCTGCGTCTCCGCGTGAGTACCATGCTATCTGGTTTATGCGTGTGTGTGTGTGCTTGTATGACCTTACGAGGATCGCACTCAATGGCACTACTAACGATCGCGTCGTCGTCGCTGCTGCCGTATGCGATGACCACAGCATCACTGCCGCAACTGCGGCCTTGCAGTCTGTGGTGTGCACAGCAAGAATCAGGTGCCACTGCCACACCTCGGCATCATGAAGGAGGTGCGCGTGTGCGACATCTGCACGCGGCAGCTCGTGCAGCGACGCGCAGGATACCGGAGCCCGCGCCGACGCTCGGGCAGCTCGCATGGTCGACCGTCAATAGACGACGACGACTTCGTAATGTCGCCGCTGGCAGCAGACGCAGCCAAGCTGTCGGGCAACTCGACGTCGACGTTCTCGCTGTCGTCATCACCAGTACCAGTGTCATCATCGTCAACATTGTCGTCTGCATCGTCATCGTCATCGACAATCGTTGCAGCTGGTGCAGACGCAGCGAGCGCGCAGCTCTTTGGGCACATGGACGGCATCATCTACAGCTGCACGCTCGAGGAGCAGGACAACACGGTCGACGACATTCTGTACCTCGGGACGTTCACGATGGGCGGTCGGTCGTTTGTGAGTCGCCGCATGAGCGCAAACGTCGCAATCTGGAAAGACCGGACGTTCATGCTCACGTCGGCCGAGATGCTGTGCTTCAAAGCGTTGGAGGACGAAGCGGCGCTCGGCGAAGTGCGCTCGTCGGTGCACTTGACCGAGATCCTGCACGTCGAAGTGAGCGACCAGTACCCGCGCATCCTCACGGCGATCCGGTCGGACGGCCGGATCTTCCGCATTCGCGCCAAGACGCCGGCGCAGTGCAGCGAGATCGCAGTTGCACTCAAGCGCGCGATCCGCGCGTTCCAGGACGCGATGTACAAGCTCCAGCGCGGGCCGCAGCCGGAGGACAACTGCATCAGCTGCGTGACGCTCCAGCACGAGTCGTCGCTGCCGGAACAGGTCGTTGTTGCCGCGCCGCGCGTCGGCGACACGTTTGACGTCGACATGTACCCGTCGAGCATCCTGCGACTGTACGTGAACGGCCCGGGCGCGAACGGCGTCGCGTTGTGCTCGCGCGAGATGCTCGCTCGGCGCGCATTGCAGCGCGACCACGTGATTGAAGCCGACCAACTACCGTCCGCTGTTGGGACGGGCGCGAGTGACCACAGTGTGCTGCACGTGACGCTGCGCGCCGACGACAAGCGGCCGAGCGCGCGCGCCCAGGAGACACGTCGACAGTTCTGGTCGGTTGTTGCATTGCTCGTTGCGCTTGCGTTCGCGATGCAAATGGCGCGCGTCAAGTCGCTCGAGCTGCTCGCGTGGCTCGTTGCGCTCGTGCTCGTGCTCTTGCGGTTCCACACGCCGATCCGCTTGCTCGCGACAACGAAGCGACTGCATGTGTACCGCACGTTTCGCGTCACGTGCACGCACGTCGCAGTTGTCAGCAAGCGCAATAGTGATGATGAGTGTGCTAGTAGTGACGACGCAACCAATAGCAGTACACAGCAGCAACTTCAGCTCTTGGCCGACCGCGAACTCGACTCGCGCTTCCTCGAGGGCTGCAACGGCGACGTCGAGGACGCGAAGCGGCGGTTCGTCGAGACGATGCAGTGGCGCCAAGCGAACGCGATCGACGCGATCTTCTTTCGCCCGTCGCCGCACTTTGACGTCCTCAAGGACGCGTTTGTGAACTATGCGCACAAGAAAGATCGCCTCGGGCACGTCGTGTCGATCGAGTACCTCGGTGCGATGAAGCAGTCGATGGAGCACTTTTTGAAAGCCGGCGTCACGGAAGACGACGCCGTGATGCACAACATCTTGCTGCAAGAGTTTCTCTGGCGCGTCGTCGACCCGCGGCCGTATCCCGAAGGCGTGATGCTCAAGATCCTCGACATCAAAGGCATCTCGATGAGCGACGTGAGCGGCGACGTGTTCAACTACATGAAGCGCTTGGGCGAGATCGTCGCCGAGTACAACCCCGAGCGCATCTACCAGGTCTTTATCGTCCACCCGCCGTCGTGGTTCAACTTTATCTGGAAGCTCGTGTCGCCGCTCATCAACCCGAAGACGCGCGAGCGCATGCACGTGTTGAGAGGTGCGAAGGACATTCAGAAAGCGCTCCTCGAGTTTGTCGCGCCCGAGAACCTCCCAGTCGAGTACGGCGGCACCTGTTCCTGTGTTGGTGGCTGCGCGACGCACTCGCCAGAAGAAACGGACTTGCGCGCGTACATGGCGTTTGTCAACAGCGGCACTGCCGACGATGCGACGGTGCGCGCGCGTTTTGCCGAAATGTGCGCCAAGTACCACGCACAGCTCCCGCCGTGGGAAGCGGATGCAACTGCAACGTCACCGAGTAGCAGTGTTAGCAGTCATGACAGTGGTGGTGCTGCAGTGTTGACGTCGACGCAGACGGAAATGTAATTGCTGTTCGGCAGTCATGCGCGATTGGTCATCGCGCCTTCTGCTTCGTTGTGTGTGTGGGTGTTTGCACTTATCAGTCGATTGCAGATGTCTGGCTCATGTGTGTGTAGGTTCCTGTCCTATCGAGTCGGAGGCAGTACGAATGGCACGACTGCAACAGACGCAACGTGACCGAACGAGAGTGCACGTGGCTGTGCTGCTCGAAATGCGCTACTCAATTGTGCGACTCGGTTACCGAAGTAAGCAGTGAGACGTGAGACGTGCGACACTGGCGCCCCAACTGCACCATCTGCATCAGCGCTGGTCGTGGAGATGGCGCAAGTCGAGCAAATGGCGCAGTGTCGGTCGTCTGCAGCAGTGACAGGCGAGTCGTGAGGCCACGTCAGTCAGTCAACCTCACGCACGCACATCCGCATTCATCCGTCACTCTATTGTATAAGCGAATAGCGCACGCACCCGTGCGGACAGTTCCACGGCTGCTCGAGTCCTGCGAGGTTCCGGACGATCTGCACGCACGTAGTGCAAGCAGAGCGATATCAGGACGCGTGCCAGAGAGTGGTGCGAGTGTAAGTGAGAGCGGCTGACACGCACCTTTTGCATCTCTTCCCTGTGCAGCGCCGTGCCGATCATGATCGAGCTCCGGCACGCGCGCGACGCAAACATCGCCATGACCTTGGGCAGTCGGATGCTCGACGCGTTCATCGGTGCGTCCATGAGCAGCGACGCGAGCTCGCGGATGTCTGTCGCCCCACACGAGCGCACACAGCGAGAGCCAAATAGCCACACGGTCCACAATCAGCGGACTATGTGGTGTCTACTCATACAGCACATAAGCAATGTGCACAATCTCACACACACACGCACGCACCTTCGACGCCAAACTGCGTGTGCTTCGTAAACGGCAGCGAGAGCAGCTGGAGCTTCTTGGTCGCTGGCGCAGCGCGGTCGACGCGGAACGTAAAGCCGTTCTTCGCAAACACTGCGAGGTGGTCGAGCACAACGAGCTCTTCGCCTGCTGTGAGCTCGAGCGGCAATGGTCGCACGAGTGGCTGCTGGTGCAGCACGGTCGTTTGCTGCAGCGTCTCAAAGTTGTACTTCTCGTCGCTCGCGTGCTGGTCAATGATGAACAGGTCATCGTCAAGCTTGCCGATGATGAAACCGAGGTTGAACTGCCCGAGCACCTCCATGCGCGCAAAGTCGTCCTTCTTGAGCACACGCTGGAGCGCGGCAGCCGCGACGTCGTTACTCGAGTCATCATTGCTGTTACTGCCAAGGATCTCGTTTGCAGCGCCAGACGTGTCGCTGTCGTCGACGTCACCGCCGGCAGAGCACGTCTTGGGCACCTGGAGGCGGTTGAGGCGCGCTCGTCGCACACGTTCGTCCTCGACTTCGTCGGCAAAGAACTGCTGGCGCTGTCGCATCATCTCACTCAGCGACCACTCGGTCGTCTGAGACACCGTCGCAACAGCAGCCACAGCAGCAGTAGTAGCAGTTGACCCACTACGACTCGTGTCGGACTCGTTCACGCGCGGCTTCTTGGTGCGTGGCTGCTGCACGATCACGGCGGGTGGCGACTGCGACAGCGAAGCAGCAGATGTTGCTGTAGCGGCGTGCAATGGGGATGCTGACGCACAGCATGCGTTGCTGCCGGACGACGGCGACGTCGATCGCGCAGCAGAGCTAATACGCACATCCACACCGGCACTGGAGCTGTGATCGATACTGCTACTCGCTGCTTCGAGCGGGCGCTTGGGTGACAGCACCTCGACGATCACGGCAGCAGGTACGGAGGGCACGGTAGTAGCGTCGCCAGTGCTTGATCCGTGTGCATCGATTTCTGATACCGCCTGCGGACGCATGGGCGAGAGCTCGGTGGGGATGCGCGCGCTGTCGTCGTGGACACTGAGTCCTGTGCTCATCGCGTCAAGTGTCGTGCCTTGTGCGAGCGACGACGTGGGCAACTCTGTCGGTGCTGGCACTGACGCCTTCGTGTCGACTGCATCGGCGGGCTTGGCCACGCGCGCAAAGCTCGAGAGCAGCGACTGCACTGTAAACGTCCCGCGACTCGGCTCAAAGAGCTTTGTGAGTTCGAGCTTGAATGCCTCGATGATCTCGGCCTCCTAGTGCATGTACAAGCAAGCATGTACATGGTGAAGCCAATCTCTGTGAGTATGAGTGGGGACGCGTCTGCCTGCTGATACTGGTGTCCCGTCACTCGCACCACAAGCGCAACGACACGTACATGTGTGATGAACGTCTCGCGCTTGTCGGGCGTGACGTTCACGTCGTACTCGCCGAGCGGCAGAAGGAAGTTGAGTACACACGCGGGCTTTTGCTTCATCTCAAACTGCCGCCAGACGTCATTCAGCGCCTTGGCGACCTGTAATGAAGTGCATGTCGCTCGTCAGGCTACTGGATCTCGATCTGCTACTCTGATGCTTCTGACAGCGCACGCATGCAGACAGCGCACACACACCTTGGGCAGATCGAACGGCCGGCTGTTGATAAAGAAGAACTGCCGGTCGTTGTCGCTTCGACCGACGCCCTCGCCGACGCGCGAGACGTACCCGACGACCCGACGCGTCGTCTGCAGCTGCGACGCACTCATGTCGTCCTCGTCCTCGTCGCTATTGTCTGCGTCCTCGTGGTCGCCTGCGTGTCGATCGTCTCGGTCTCCGTCCGCGTCGTCATCTTGGCTGCTTGCCACAGCTACGCGTGCCTGTCGCTTGCGTCCACTTGCTGCTGCTGTTGCTTTTGCTGCAAGCTTGTGCTTAACGCGAATGCGACGACAGGCCTCTGAGAGGTCGATCTCAACTGGCGTGAGTGTGCGTGCAAACTTGGTGCCAAAGACGCTCGCAATGTTGTCGCCCATGCCCTGGTGCGCCTGCGTCGCGAGCACGACCTGCCGCGTTGCACCGCTCTTGACGCTCGTGTTGAATACGCACAGCTTGACGCGCGATGAGCTGACAGCGTAGGCCTGCAGAACTTTGAGCAGCTTGGTATAGTGCTTCTTGATGTTGCGATGGAAGTCCTTATGACGTACTGCGAGCGGCTGTGCAAGTGCGTGAGTGTGTGTATGTATGAATGAGTGGTCATGCGAATAAATGATAGGACATGTGTATGTATGAGAGCATACACACCTTGAAGAGCCCTTCGATGACGACAGTCGTGCCCACTGGCCGCGCTTTGGGTGTCTGGCATTGCAACAGCAACAGCAACAGTAATGTACACAAAAGAGTCGTCACATGCACGTGAGTTTGTCTGCGTGCTACAAGTGGTCAACCGCAGCACTTTGCACTGCCGCACCTGTTGCGTGAGCTTGCCCGTGCGGTCGAACTCGAGCAGCGCGCCGATCTCGTCGTCTGCTGTGCGCGTGCACACGGAGAAGCTCGACACGAGCTGGCAGATTGAGCTCAGCGCCTCGCCACTGCATGGAGCGTGAGTAGCGCAGCGTGAGATACAACCGCGTGTGCGTGATCATGAGTATGTTGCGACGCGATGACGCGCACTTGGACGCTGCAGCTCACTCGAGTCGAGTTACGCCGCGCACCCAAGCGGCATGACATACACAAACATACACACGTACCGAAAGCCAAACGACGCGACGGTTTCGATGTCCTCAAAGCGACTGATCTTGGACGTGTAGTGCTTGAGCGCAATGGAGCTGTAGTTGGCCGGTGCGATGCCCGAGCCATTGTCGCTCACCTCGATCGCGTCCTTGCCGCAGTCCTTGAGCTTCACCTCGATGATCGTCGCGCCAGCATCGAGTGCGTTCTCGACCATCTCCTTCACAGCCGTCGCGAGGTCAACGACCGACTGACCGCTGCAGATGCGCTGCACGTCGCGCTTGTCAAGCACATGGAGCGCGCGCGTGGCAGCGCTGCCGTGTGGCGCTTCGGCAAGGACGCCATTCCCAACCATCGTTGTTGTTGACTTCGTGTTGCGAGTGCAAACAATAACAATACTTGCAGAACATGCTGTGTGTGGCACAATGTGTATTATATTAATGCTGTTTACATAGTAATTATAAATAAGTGTGTGTATTCGCCACATCATCAGACCATCGATTAAATCGTTGCACATGTCCTAAATAATATGAAAAAAATATCAACGATGTTGTTGACTTGACGACAAATATGCACTGTATAACCAAATTGTTTAATGTTTCAAACAAATGCAACAAACTACCACACACGAAAAAAGCAGTGGATATGAGCTATGCACCAAACGATTACAAACGCAGAAACACCACAAGCATGATGTTTTCACACCCGCGCCAAGCGATTTGATGAGCAAAAAACGATGTTTAAGATTGCCGCGTGTTCTTCGCAATACAAAGCACCACATCCCGCGGAGTACAGATGCAGACTACGAGCTACAAACTACGCCAAGCAGCGAGCGCGACGTTATGTATTACGCTGGTGCTTGTGAAATGTCTCCAGACACGTATAAAACGAGCCTAAAAGGCCTTTTTCTGAGACGACGCGTGCAATTCCGCACGCAACGATCGAGCTTTTGATGATATCATTCGCACGTAGTCGAGTGTGTTCTGCATTCCTCTATGAATTCCTCTGTGATGTTTTCCACATCACTTTGTGCAACTAGTAACTTACGAGGTGCATTGATAAAAACACCACCCACCCTACTACATAAAAGACCCCTCTAATCTCCAAAATAATAATCAAACTTTCGATAATCTGATTAACTGCGACTATGCGATATCAATCTAGTGATCACTGGTTTGATGATGCACATGTCCTATTCATTATGTTCGCCAGAAATGAACAATTACGTCATAACTATAGATAGAATGTTGTCATATAGCAAAACATGTGAATTGGCGTCAGTAATATATATATGCTGATGTTCTTTTCAATAAACAAGTGTTTTTTTACAATGGTCAGAGTGGATGGGTACCGTCATAAACGTTGGTGGTGCCATCATAATGTTGTCTGCGCAGAACGACGAAGCATAACGAATCGCCTGCTTTGCAGGTGCTCAATATGTCAATGACAAATATGCAATATACAACCAAACTGTGCAAAAATTTAATCAAATGCAACAATCTAGCGCACTCAAAGAAAGCACTAAATGTGTTTTTAAATCATCCATCATAGCGATGTTATTGGTATTGTGTACCTTTTGAGTAAAAATTATTCGTTAGACTTTCCGATCTAAATTCGCTACAACTTTGTCTACCACCACGGACGTCAGGTAAAGGTTATTAAACTTGCACAATTATAATATACAATCAAGCCATCAAACGAAAGAGAGATCGATTCTTCATAACACCAATGTGATTAATGGCGCTCAGCACTATAAACAATATATCAATAAATGCGTCGCTTTTTCGCACCTACAGTAAAACAATATTGTCTGTATTTGTCGCAGTAAGATATAACACAATTTGATAAATACCATTACATGCATTGAATGGTTCAAGTTACTAAGTTTGTATTAAAAATATATGTCCCAGCAGTTAGCTAACCGACATAGTTGTTGTACAGCTAAAAATAGACTTGACGAAGTCGGATTCGTGGTTCCGAACTTAAGCGTTAATACATTTTGTCCGTTAATTCACTTTACATGTCCTAACGTTTGTTCATCAAATTTCAGGTTATATCCGACACAATAAATTACGGATTCTCTATCAAACATTCTTGATTAACATCTGTTAAAAGGATAAATGGTCATTTATGAAGAAAAGAGACGACTTCTTGCCATAGTTTGTCGATTATGAAAATCACATGCCGTTAATATAAACGTGATTTAAGATACCTAAGTGCATTTGTTGCTGTCCGCCACAACAGCGAGTATCACGAGTACCACAACCGAGGTAGTCATTCTTCACGTTAATACCCTGATGTGGTTCTTGGTGAAGTATATGCCGCATTTCCTTTATACAACGTATTGATAACGGTAGCAAAGCGAAAGTGGCACGATACAATAAGCAACATTCCGTCGACAAAACGATGAATCAAGTTTGCTATTTATATGCGCTCCGTTTCCCTGCCCATGATCAACACTCCTAATTTGTCTGGAACGATGGTACGCATCTCACATGTGTTTGATGTTCATAGATGGTGTCATTAATATTGTATGGGATTGTATGGAATGTGCATGGGACATGTATAGTCAGCGCATTCTCAACAGTATAGGGGTCTGTCTTAGTACGGGTCAACATCTTCAAGCACAAAGCCCAGATTGAATGGCTGGCATGTAATGGGCCTAAGCCAATTACATGGAGGTTCGGTTGTGTGGTCCACACCACCTTCACACTTCAGGAATGACGGTTGTCAACCATCATCGGTGACTCGTCAGGACCCATGATCTGTCATGCAATGACGTCCTGGAAGATTCCAGCACAGACCAAGAGGGTAATCACCCTTGGTCGTAAACATGTGCGGAATGATGGTTCCTGCTCTTGGGGAACTGAATCGGTG
>JAADWX010001150.1:0-10040 GCA_023336405.1 Globisporangium echinulatum | reverse complement strand
GAGTCGTGTGTGCTCGCCGCCGGATACACGGATGTCGATCTCGTCTCATGGTCGGCGGCTCTTTCCCAAAGCGCCACGCCAGCCGAGAGCGAGACACAGAGCAGCGCACCCGCAGCAAGCGCGATGTGCGGCCACGATGCTGCTGTGCTCAATGAGTTGATCATGATAAACAGGAAGCTGTCCGAGCGCCTGCTCGTTTGCGAAACAGCGCTTCTTCGCTTACCTAAAGAGCAGCACAAGCGCACACGAGAAGACAACGCGACTGTCGATACACCGAGTCGGTCGCACAAGAGCCCAAGCAACGCAAGAAATCGCCAGCGTCAAACCTGTCGTCGGTGTGATACGCTTGGTACACGAGCGTGCCACGTACGTGTGATGGCAGCGGCGATCACAAACGTCGATCGGATGGTGGCGTGACGTACAAACACGCGGAGCTGGCCATAGGCAAAGCTGCTGAGGCAGCCATGCTTGCGTTCTTGCGCGAGCGATCGTTCAAGCCCACTGGATTTGGCACCGTCGTCAAGGAAATGCGGCGCTTGCACCGCGCGGGTGTGCTCAATGCTCTTATCAAGTCGTACAGGTTGCTGCTGCGCTCACACAAAATCACGGATCCATCTCCCAAAGGATCTCAAGCCATGTTGGCGCCACGCACACAAGCTTAGGCAGATGACATTCAAATACAATGTGTAGCTTCATACATATGCACATACACATATTGCATTTGATGTTGTGATCTCACTTCGTTCCTTGCAAACGCCATTGCCACAAGGACGTTATGCTAGGGCTCCCGTGCTCAGTGATCAACAGAAGAAAACACGCACACTTTTTCAGTCTTGCATAGTCGCGCAGTAAACGCACATTCATCACTCATTGCCATGAACGTTCACATACTGAGGGAATGTATGCAGAGCAATCACAGAGCAATAGCACACATTCTCACGCATACGTTATTGCTCTCGCTCATTCGCATCAGTCACGCTCGCACACGTGCATACTTTCGCGCTCGTATCTGTTTGTCCGCGCGAGCACAACGGCCAAAGCGAAAGTTGATGGTGAGGCGCCAATCTCGAGTTGGTCTTGTGTCGACGTTTTGCTACCTGCTCGCTGTTATATTGACGGCGGCTGGATTCGAACCAGCAACGCACAGGGCCGAGGCCTCGCTGCTCGCGCCAATGAGCTGCGCCGTCATTAGGTGGTCGAGATGGATCTTTGAGCTCAATTCGTCTGTTTTCGTGAATGACGAAAAAGCAGAGCTGTCAATGGTCGTGAGCAACAAATTTTTATCGTGGTGTTAGTGTTGTGCTATTTGTTGGCTGTCAAGCAATAGATACGTCGCTGATGATCTAGTATTGTGTGCGAAGGCATATATATTCCTCTGTGATTTTACGCTCTGTAAATATTTTCGGCGATGTACACATCGCGCCTCCTTAATTGTGCCCTCCGACATCACGATCGGCGGCTCATTTCTCATTTTGCCATGAACCACACACTGCATAAGCCAACAAATACACTGTGTGTTTACTTGTTTTCAATTTTTCCTTTTTCTCAGCTTACAGCGCGTTTCAGAGCCTCTCATTGTGCTCACACGCTTGAGCCAAAAGAAGCAGGGCGTTAGATACATCGCGTAACCCAAACTTCAATCGGTTGAACGTGGTCAAAACTGCTCGCTTGTTTTTAAACGCTTTGCAAAATAAATTCAATCAGGCCATAATTCTCGCATACCCGATTGTATCAGGTCTTCGCCTTGCTGTCCGATTGCGTCCGCCAAAATACCTTGTCATTTTGGTCACGTTATGGAAATCGAACAGGTCAGATAAAATGAAAAATACCAACACAGGAAATATACAAGAAAGAAGCCGGAAATCAAATACTCGTCGCCATCATTCAGTCGTCATTCAGTCGCTTCCAGTTTAATGCACACTCTGATTACTTGTAGCTTCGTATGGAACACAAAGATCAAGAACTAAATAATAATTTCATTTTTTGTGTGCCTCAAGGAAAAGGTAAAAGTTGATTGCAGGGCATACAAATAATATGTTCTTCAATCCATACGTTATATCAACAACGCGCGTGCATCGCATAAGACAGTTGGCCTGCGCAACCGAAAAAATGTACACGCATTTCGATGAGTTTGCGTGTTCGCTTGATAGCAACGCCAAAGTCGCTGTGACGGACTTGATGAAATTGGTTCTGTAGTGAACACCTATTGTGGGTCACCATCACAAAGATAGTTTGTTTGTATTCGCGGCTCTACTGCACAGCTTTAACCTAGGAGTGATACTAGGACGTACAGCGATGGCGTGTTCGGCGCTAGGCAAGTTTCGCAACGTGTATTGCACGCGTTAGTTGAGCATCAATGCGTTCTACCGTCGATATTATCCAATGGGAATGAAGATCCCGCGCGCGCTGTACATGATGGCGAGTTTTTTATTGTTGGACTCTCTCATCAAGTGTCACTAACGTCTCCTTACAGCCGGCGCGTTAGTCGAATGTGCGCCATCAAACACACACAGCAACATCGAGTGAGTAGGTGCGCACAACAGAAACCACATGTGCAAATGCGTGCCTCGTGTGTATGATGGATATTATTTATTTATAGTTAAACAGGAGCTCAATTGCACATTCGCTCACTCTCAAGTATGTGTATCCTGACTTGCACGCACCTGTGTGATCGGTTTCTCGATTATTGCGAACTTTTTTGCTTGCGCACAAGTTTGCGCACTCACACAACAG
Organism: Globisporangium echinulatum; assembly: GCA_023336405.1. NCBI lineage: Eukaryota > Oomycota > Peronosporomycetes > Pythiales > Pythiaceae > Globisporangium > Globisporangium echinulatum. The sequence continues at coordinate 7,307 of JAADWX010001150.1, read as the reverse complement.
TTCATGAATGGTTTAACCATCCCGCGAACAAGATTGGTCAGTAGGAGCCGTCACTGTTATTATCGTCGTCACTACCTCTCGAGGTTGTAAACTGTGATATAGTCGATGGATCGTTGTTTCAACCCGCGCGTAAACGTGTAAAGTCTACACATTCGATACCTTTTCAGAACACGGAAGCAAAAAAGACTGTCGAACGTCCAAAATATACGCGATTTCACCTTTCAACTAATCTGAGTTCTGATTTTGCAAAACAGATAGGAATAGAACCATAGTTTCACATCCTGAAGGTTGAAATGAAGTGATGTTACCAAGTCAATTGAGCTAATCGTACACGATCGACAAATCAATTACTAAGTTATTGATACCATAGCTACTGTATATTGGCGTTCGCAAAAGGTTAAGTTCACTTGAACACCAGAAGCTGAGCTTCGCGATGCCGATGCCAACACCTATTACGTCGACACTGAGTCACGCGACAATGAACGCAGACCGTGAGTGCTGGCTGGACCTGACGTACGCGCTGTGAGCATGGACGTCGTTACACAATGATGGTTTAAGGTTCAAGTTTCTTTGTTTAATGGAATTGATTAGGTGTGTTCAATTTGTGTTCATTGTTTTTCTTCCGTATTTGCTTCCTGCACTACTATACTAGGGTTTGTATAACCACAATTACACTTGCAAGCCAACATTTCGAAATTTCCCGACCGGATTTCCACCTATATCACTGATTGTTCTGGCAACCGTCGAGCAAATTCATGAGAATTACTTAATAGCGAAGGTATAACGCAATAGTTGTACGTGCATGTATTGCTTCCAAAAATACATTAGAATCAGTGTTGAAAAATAACGTCCAATGACGTTCCACTAAGATCGACAACTTGTCGTGCCGCCTCTCACGTAAGCCTACGAGCGTTTAGTTTCCGTTCAGCCATTGCAATACCGCACAATTTCAGGCACCTGTACGGCTTACAAATCGCATTACATATGCGAGTTCCTACGATGACATTATTCAAACCAGAGGTATAAGGGGGTATGATGTACGTTTTCGAGGGCAATCGCATGATTTTGACTGTTTAACAAGCAGCGACGGCAGTCACAATTATTTTCCACTGGTTACACACAAATTACGTTGATGCAGCAACCGCAGAACGGCGTCGACATAAAATGCGCTTATTGCACTTCTCTCCTTTCGCAAACGTGGATTTGCGCAAGCTAATGTACTAATACAAAATTAAGTGATTGCATTCGATGGTGTAAAATTTACATGTTTGGCTATGTGACGTCGCTTCATTTCACTCGTCAATGAATTGCAAATTAGGCTCTTATTCTATCCGATTTGCAAATATAGTCCGCTGATTGGCTGAAAAGTGTGATCTGCTTGGCACGAGACTACCTTGAACAGTCATACATGTAACTCCACGTTTGTTCGTTAAAGGGGTAAAACCACTATTAACCCCGATCCGCTACGTCACAGTCGATGGCAACTTCAGAGGTAGTGACGACGATAGTAACAGTGACGACGCTAGTGTCCATTGACCAATGTCGCACAAAAACGCACTCACGGCTTGCGCACAGCTGTCAATGTATGCCATTGTGCAGAGCATCAGTAGCCAGGCCGTTGAGTAGATATCACAATAGGTGCGGACGTGCCTTTTTGCAGTGTGAGTCAGACATCGTTCATGAATAGTTTGGGTGGTAAATTGAGTTATAATCGCATTGATTATGTCCCAACTAAACGACTTCACAGTGATTTTGTTTGCAAGTAAATAATATAATACTATAATAAATTTCCGATTTTACAGTGTGCAGCAACTTGCTGAACATCCAAAAAATGGTCAAGGCGGTGATAGTCGAACACGCAGCACCATCATCTACACACAAAGACACACACAAAGACACCGTGGCAATAAAGTCGCAAGGACAGCAAACGCAGTCGACTCATTGGCATTCATCCCGATGACTTCGCGAATATCATAATTTGTCGATAACGTTCAAGCAAATGGAGAACGCCAAATTTCGCATGGCTGTCGCAGCGCAGCACCGGCCGCTCGACCGCTCAGTGACCGCCACGTTTGTACGACGCGGGTAAAAGCAGCCTCGGCCTTGATGGCGCCGTCTCGGCGCTATCGCACAAACTCTGGAACTGAACGATTGCGACTGAAGCAGTGAGCTGGCGTCTTTGTATATATAAGCTGCTGGCAGACAGGAAAATACATTTTGTGTCACGGTTTTTACCTAGATCGTGTATTGACATCGAGACCAGCGCTCGGTAGCAAGAACGCGTTTAATACTGAAGTAACCAGCTGTGCTACACAAGCAAGTGGACACAAAGTGTACAACGCTGCGACAGCGAGTAACACTATAGTTCAACGCATATCGTCAGGAAATCGACGGTCGTGTCCACATGCATAGAACACAGCCATGGCTGCGGCTTCAGCTCTTGGGCAATGCTCGCAATGGTTTTCACTTGTAAACGCACGATGTAATAAACGGTCATCTACCTGGACGGCATTGGGTGCACGCAACCGTTTTTTATAGAGATCTCATACCGCTGAAGTGGATATCGAAGTTAACATTTTCAAGGACTGATTGAGCAACAGTCTATCGATATATTATTTGTGATATTCAAAGAGCACAGGTGCACATGCACAACGATTTAAACTGAAGTCAACGCTCAGGATGAAATGTAGCGAATGAAATACTATGTTGATATCGGATCTTTACGTGCCGCCACCGCCATGTGGGGCATAGTACATGAGGCATAATTCAGAACCATCGTCGAAACACAGTCCATAATTTAATGCTTGAACAAGTAAGTCTCCTCGTCTATCATACTCGTCTTAAGCACTTTGGCAGTGAGATCTACGGATAAGTGGAGCTACCACCGCTCACATTGGTGTAGAATTTGGACCATTCATTTTCAGTTTCATCACAGCTACCAAAGATAGAAGATAAGATCGCATATGGTCGACAGACTGCTTTTCTGGTCTCACTAGTACTAGATAATACGTACAACCCTTTTGACGAACGCAAATTTGCAATAGCGATTGTAATAATACAAATTAAAGTGATCATGTAAGATTCGCTCATTTGACTACGTCTTGGCACTTCTATTTAAATCTTCAAGGATGTATCAATATGGTCTTTTCATATCTGATTTGAAAAATCAGAACTCAGATTGGCTAAAAGTTGAAATCTGTCCAGCGCAATTCTTCTCATTAAGATCAGACGTGTAAATTTAGGCGTTCGATAGTCTGTTTCACTAACGTGATCTGAATGTGTAGAATGTTCACGTCTGTTCGATATTCATCGCCAATGCTACATTCAGATCTGTCCCTCGCCCGTAAAGCTAATGTGTGATTGTGCTGGTGTGCGGAAACGCTTTAGACCTGTGTCGTACATGTTGGCTAGCTCAAATGACGCGGACATATATTGTAAAAACGTGCTGCATCGCCGTTCAAGCATCCGACCAGAAGATCGCGCCGGATACGTGTGAGTTGTGATGACAGGTGTAGTGCTGACTAAATTAGCTAGTTTGGACGTCATTTGTTGTTACTTTAACCCTTTGTTTATTTATCGATGCTTCTCGACCAAGATTGCAATCTTTAAGATAGAGATCAACACCGCATAGTCGAAGGACGTGCTGAACATGATTACAGCAACCCCAAATACTTGATTGTTTGTACATCAGTGAGACAGTAGTGTGAGACAAGAGGTGTTCCACAATTAGCCTCGAAATGGGATTGCTTTTAGCCGTACCTTCCGTGCCAGATCATTTTCACATCAGTACTAACAACTGGATATAACCGTTCGAGCGATTCAGCCGAACTCTAATCAGCTCATTCGCATCGACGCATTCGAGAGTCGCTGCGTTTGTCAAAGTGATTAACACGTTTGCAGAGCAAGCACGTACTATCCGGACACGATGTCCCTAGAGCTCTCGTTACGGTTGTAAAGCGAGAAAGATTAGAGGTGCTATTCCATACACAATGACCATACACAATGACTCGACACTTGAACTGACTTGCTCATGGTCCAAATATTGCTCACGAGCTGACATCGCCGTAGAATAAGTCAAAAGAGCGCGGTGATGGAAACATGCTGCGTATTTTCACTTATCGTCATAGCGTACACGCGCAATACAGCTCACTATCGAGTTGCTATTGTCCCGCGTACTACAATCAAATAATATAAATAATAATATAGTGATTTTGAAACGCAACATGAGCGAGGCGAGTGTGCCTGTGGCGTTTGTCCATTCGAGTGCTAATTATAGTTCGTTTGACTGCCTGTGGTGCTGTAGATGATTGGTTGCCGCCACCAAGCACGAGCAACGGCCACATGGAGATACACGTGGGGCGGTGTGAAAACGGTCATCAAACATAATAAAAGATCTTAGTCGATTACTTTACTTTCGAAAGAGGCCAATTATGGTTTTGAAATTATATAATCTGCCTAATCGGTCACTCAAGTACATAGTACGGTAAAACAGTTCACAGAACTCGGTCGAGTTTTGTCTTTGGCGACGACGCGCGCGTGCATCTGCTCGAGTTGAGCTGGAGCTTGGCCAGCGCATTGATCGAGTCAGGATAGAATGTATCAGCTCAGGCAAACACTCAGCGAGTCAATAGAGATCCAACACGTCTGTCAAGTGCAACGCCCATGCACCAACTGCGACCAGCAACGACTCGAGCGTATATATATGGCCGTGCACGATATTTCATGCTCGACGATCGAACTGAACACGTAAGACTCTCAATCAACCGACCAAAAGCGCTACTATGAGCCCAGTGGCGAGTGGCTTACAGGCATGAGCTCGAGTTCACCTTAAAGAAGCGCAATGAAAGGTAATGCCGCTGCCGCCACCATCTCGACAACGCGTCGCAGAATCGAGCATATTCTCATTCACGGTGTGCCATATAAAGCTTTCACCTGATTTGAGAAGTTAGTGGTTATTTGCGTGCAGGCTACCATAAATGTCTTGCATACACTTGACGTTTGTAAGTGATTTTTCAGTTGGTCATCTCAGCTTTTCGAAACGGTGTTGCTCAACACAGCGCATTTCGGCACGAACCTATTCGGCACTGTTAGTTATGACACGACGTACCTCTTATCGACACAGTTCGACAATGTACTTTTCGACTCGTTACATTTCGACACGACACACACATTTTAACACGACACATTTCAACACCAGAAGTTTGACACTTTACATTTCAACGTGCATATTTAAATATGGAACAGTTTGATACAGTACGCTTGCACACGACAATTTCAAGTAGTACATATATATTTGTTTGGTTTTTGACACGATTCATAGAAACATAAGTAATTGACATAGTATTACTTGACAAACTATATTTCGATACGGTGCATTCCGACTAACAGCATTTTTTGACACGCTAATGTATAGTTCAACACTTTTTCTGTGAATATTTCAAATCAGTAGGTTACGAAGCGGTGCGGTATTAACACAGTATAATATGAGCGGCATTGAAAACGCGGAACAATCGACATGGGATGTTTAAACAAAGATCAACTTGACACTCAAAACAGCACATTTAAACATTGTCTGTTTGTACACTGCGCGTGTGGATACAGAGATTTTGATATGGATTGATACAAACATTAATTTTACTTACCGCCCTCTAACACAGTGCATCCGACACTGGCTTAAATCTGCATGTTAACAAATCATACGTCGACATGAAATGTAATATGTACATTGCCATTCATGTTCCTTCGAATGTCGCTTCCTAAATTCCCGTGCAACTCCAAGTAATTTCGTAACACCAGCTCAAACTATCCCCCGTGCGTAATCGTTACATCAGTGAGGATATGTCGCCTTTCGACACCCATGTATTCAGTGATACCCGTTAGATTCCAATCACACATGCAAATGTAAAACCTCTTGCGAAAACGTTAGATGCCTGCCACTGCGCGCATATATTCATCATGTCTCCCATTAGATCCCTGCATCTATGCGTAAATCATGCCGCATTACGACTTTCGTTAGATCACCATCGTAGGTGCAAATCATATCCACTTACGACTCCGTTTCGATCCCAAACGCAGGTGCAAATCATAGCGCTTACGACTCTGTCAGATCACCGCCAAAAAACCATCAATAGTATCCCAAACACACTGGCTGCGAAGCCGCCAGCGCTCGGTTCGTCTGTATACATATTTTAAATGGAAACACGTTCTGTAACGGTCCATCTTTGTATTGTTATAAAGTAACGCGTTCTTTTTCTGCTGTTTTGCTGAATAAACTGCAAACGTAAGCCAACATTATGTAATTAATTTATAGACAAGATGGTCATTTCTGAAATAAACGCGTTCTTGTAATATGTGAACAGGTAGACGAGCACCGGCCGTGAAGGGTGGGTACCGTCCCGAAGCTGGCGATACGTTGACCGCGCAGCGGGCGACGATTAAATGGGATCAATATCGTCCCAACACTACCCTGCTCGACTTGTTGTGGCATTTCGAAAGTCGAGTGACTGATTACGGCCAGCGCTCTGTTAGTTTTATTTAGATATTATGTATATCCAACAGTATGTAATTATTTTATCGACATGATGATCAGCTGGCGGATTGTTGACCGTTCATCGGACGACCATTGAATGGGAGCTCGACTTGTTTTGGTATATTTCGAAAGTCGAGTCATTTTCAGTAACTCTTTTGATATGTATTAGTACCCTTTTAGTATCGTCCGAAATACCCATTCGTCAATTAAAAGCGTTAAATGTCAAACATATAGAAGCATCGCGTATCATATCGAGTGTTATTTTGTGTGGAATGCTGCTTCCCGTGCATTGCTGCTTCGTCAGCATTCTACCAGCACCTGTACACGCGTGGCTGCCAGCACAATGTGATGTTGGGCAAGTGAGACTTGAAGGTATCGAGGGCGTTCATTTGTTCGAGAGTACATGAGCAACAATACATGTTCGAGAGTGTGAGACAATATAATATGTATCTATCCGATCGCAATACATGATTGCAATAATTTACACACATAGTTGGCAATAAAATGACTCTGCAATCACTATTTCCCCCTGCAAGCTAGAAAGCAAATCAATTTGCATGCAAATCAAAATTGCGATCGCAATTAATCACCATGTAGGAGGAAGACGAGTACGCAGTTCTTCCATCTGCACACGACGCGGCACTGGCAGACGCGTCTACTCAACGCGACAACAGCAGACGCACCAGCACATGATGAAACATTTGCGGCATGAGCTGTACAAGTGCTCGCAAACCGCGAGCTCCTCACGTGCATTCTCGATCATGTGTCCGGTGTGCCT
>JAADWX010001149.1:0-10052 GCA_023336405.1 Globisporangium echinulatum | reverse complement strand
CCGCACGGCGCGTCGTGCGGCGTTGTGCGCACGGGTGTGTACGGCTGCAAGCCGAACGCGCCGAAGCACCACCACAAGAAGAGCAGCAGCAAGAACGTGTGCTCTGGCCCAGGCCAGTCGCCGATGAGCGTCGAGGGCGTCGCCGGTGTCTTCTGTGTGACTGGCCAGGCGTGTGTCGCCAACATCTCGAACGGCGCGTGCCCAGGCCCGCAGGCGGGTCTCCCGAACGGTGCTGAGTGTGGCAAGGTCAAGACTGGCGTGTACGGCTGCAAACCGAAGGGTTCGGGCGGCGCTGCGCCGCAGACGGGTGCGCCGGGTGCGCCAGCCGCCCCAGGTGCTCCGGCCACGCCTGCCTCGACGACCGTGGCGTCGAAGAACACGACGGCCACCGCGACGAACAAGACGACGACTGTCCACACCGTGACGGCGAACAAGACCGTGTCGCTCATGATCAGCCTGAGCGAGGACAGCGACGACAGCACGGACGTTGCGGTTGTGGACCTCACGGTGTCGGCGGACGACTCGGACGACTCGATCGACACGGCTGCGGACGACGACTCGGACGACTCGGACGACTCGGACGACTCGGACGATGCTACTGCGGATGTCGAGAGCGAGAGCGAGGACTCAGACGACCGTCGCCTTTAAGCTTGCGCTTGTGGCGTCGTCGATGTTTGCTGCGGCTGCTATCGTCTGCTGAGTCACGCGTTCGTGCCGCTCGATCGAGCCTGCCGCTTGCACGTGCAGTCGTAGCCTCTTTTGCTTCATTTTGGTCTAGGTGTGAATAGCACTCGTGTATCGATTCGTTCGTTCTGCTTGTTGCTCTTGGTTCGCTAGTCGTCGTGGTATATGAACTGTGGTTGGTTGGTGACTTCAGCATGTGTTGCAAGTCGTGGCTGAGTACGAGGCTCAGTGACGATGTGATTCATGTGGTACGTCCGACAACGATCGAGTTGGTTGCCAGGTCGTCGCACCTGGAGCTACTACCGCTGGAGCCTTCAGAGCAGGACGTTATCGTAGGTGTATGGTCGTTGACTTGGTGTCGGTGCCGATACCGATGCAGACTTGTCGGTCGAACTTGATGCGCTTTTTGCGAGGCGAGAATGCGGCAGGGTCGTATCGGCGACGCTGTCCTCGTCGCTCGCAGGTGCAAGACTGCGATCAATTCGGATCGATTGACTTACTACATGTTTGGTGCCATACTTCAACTTGGATTCAGCATTCACCGAATACCCCGCTCAAATTGTGTTCAAAATAGCTCAGGCCCAATTTTTGTGTAACATACCACATAAGAGTAGCCCAGAAATATATTTTTATTGTAACAAACCACGCAAGAAAAACCCAAAAATGTATATTCTCATCTAGAATACATATCGTCATATATTTTGCGTTCGCAATTCCAAACATTCCAATGTAGAATTGCAATCTCCTATTTCACCTAAATGCTTCTTGCGCTTAAACTTGCCCACAATGAGTATTTTAACCCAACTAGCCAAATTTATATACTATAACCCAGTCACCCTTCCATCAGACTCAATAACATAAATCACAATTGCGATATGCTTGCATTCCTCAGCACGATTCGTATGCACAGTCATCTCTGCACGCTTTGCTGCATTCTGTGTTTTTGTGTCCACATATGCGCGACCTCACTCATGTAGCACACAACAATGCACCGGAGTACATCGAGCATGTTAATAAACAGGGTGTGATGATGATAATCAGCCGAACCTCGACATACCAACGATACTCCTGCTACTGCTGCTTGAGTGCCGATGCAAATGCAAGCGCTCGGTCGAGCATGCATGTCAACGGAAGGCACTGCGGGCAGTCGGAAAGACGACAACAGCAACGTGCACGCCGCTGAAGATAGGCGGCTCGGCAGGAGTAATCGAGCGGGCAAACCATGATGGCTTCAAAAGGTGGAGCAAAAATGAATGGCGGTTATTGCGATTGCCACTGAGCGCTGTGAAGCGCTGACACTGAACCGTGATGATACATTCGATAAACACGAACTCAGAGGAGCTGATTCGTTAAGATTAAGACATGAATGTTGAAATACTCACATGTTTTGTCTCAAACGATCTCAGTATAATGCTTTGTAACCTTCAGCAAAATAAAATCAAAAGTTGATCATATGCATCTATCCTGCAGTCAAGCTTATACAGTTAGTTTGATATTGATTGTCTTTGCAATCACAAGAAAGACGAACACTTTACTGTTGTGACTATCTGTTTTGTTATCATAATCGCACCTACATATTTAGTGATGAATAGTTTACTGTTATACATATATATAGTCTTATGGTGCTGGTACATATTTTTATCATATTCGATTAATGAATATCCAGAAATATATATTATCCAACCGTTTTGTATCTGAACGCATGTTCACGTACATTTTGCGCTTGGTTTTCAATACAAACAATTTGCTTGTGTGGCGCGTAGCACTTAATTATGTGTGCCGTTCAAAACCATCAAATTGGAGCTCATACATGTCTCAGTTGTCATGATAAAGCGATGCAGACACGACTGCGGCTATGGATACCAATAACTACATCTAAAAAATCGACACTTGAAGGACTGTATGCAATCCACACTTGCTTGTACGTCGGGTGGCAGAGCAGATGCTCTCAATTTTTTCACTATTTTCTTTTCGCACTTTCTACATTGTGAGACAAAACACGTAGATACACCGTATATAATTGTGAGACAAACACTAACATACACCGTTCACAGGCGACTGAGCCACCGTAAGTATATACTATACGGACAGGACACAAAGGATGACACTGCAGCCTTCGGCTAAGTCGCTCGATTGTGGAGTCTGACAGTAAAACAAAAATTCGTAGCTGTCACGTAGCAATGGCACAGAATTAAATTTGGCACATGTGGCTCTTCTACATCCGATAAATGCAGCCAAAGGCAGTAATGTAGGGCGGCAACGGCGGCAAATCAGGTTCATCGCGGCGGTTGTCTTGAAATTTAAGCAGTAAGCGCGAGCCACATTTATCGAATCACGGGTAAGCAAGTGCGATGTTCGGCGCCACACAGGAGACGTCATTGCGGCGTGTGACTAGTCTGGCACAAAATGTTGTAACGAGGACATGTCCTGCCAACCGTTTATACATGTAAATACATTGTACCTGGTCGGACACGAGCGCGTGACTCGGCATAACGGATTAATATAATGTTTAAACTGTTGAGACAACTGTGCATGCGAGGATGCCGGCTGTTGAGAGCAAATTTATACCAGCATAGCATAGCACATTTAGATCTAATTGTGGTGCGTTGTGACTGTGGATACATCTGAAGTGCGCTTTATGGATATTATTCACTACCAAATAGGAGCTGCTGTACGGTGCATCATTGTCAAAGGTGTCTGACATGTTGCATTTTCTTGTACAATCTAGACATCGCAATTATTATGAACAATCACACATTGCGCAGTAAGCCTATCAAGCTTGTTATACTTCAGCGCATTTTCAGATCAATAACCAGGTTATTGTGTAAACTGATACAACACAACCACAATACCACATCATTAGACTCTTTTCATCCGTTGCTTGATCGTAACACAATCTATAAAAGGTTAATTCGGCGCTGAAACTCTGGCAGCTGCTAGTCGCGCAACATGATTTGTTTGATTTGTTTGCCGGAGAATGTAGTTGAGGACTTTAAAACGTTTACACCCATTACTTTACTACCGGACTTGATGAACTGAAACGGTTTTTAACACACGATCATTGGCCACAGTTTGTGCGTACCACTCTACTAGATAATATATAATGTTGTTAATGAACTAGATAATATAAAACGTTGTTAATGAACCCAGCAGCTGATCCAGGCGACGCATTACTCAAGTTCACTGAGTTCGTAAAATTACTGAATTACTAATATATGATAGGACGTAGGCGTTTGTGTGTAGCAAACCTGTCTGCGAAATTATGCAAGATATAAACTGTCATAATCCTATGTCGGTGATTGGGGGCTTTAAATCGGTTACGATTGAACAGTGACACAACTGAACGGTTGAAGTGCATTCAGTAAGGCAAGGCAATGTCCTGAGCATTGAGTTAAATAGTTATATGTTTAACACCTTACATCACAGATCTGAAACAACTATTTAAGAAATGTATTCTGCATGACTTTCGTATTGTGTATACTTCCATATTTGACCGTTAGAATTTGTGCTGTGTCATACGGCGTCCATTTGATGCCACATATCGACAATTTCCACTCAGAATAGTGATTGCTACGTTACAAATCCGGCTAATTGAAATATGAGGTATAAATTGGCAATTCACGACCTCAAGATACCATTACACATATGATTTATTTTCATACAAATCTTTGGCGTGTGACATCTTGTTCGTCGTACTTTGGCTTTACGCCCTGATTTCGGCATGCATTGGAGCTCAGTTTAGTGTACTCAAACCAAATTGTTGCGATATATCACAGGTCATATCTGCTTCGGAATGTGCAATAAATTTCCCTTTGCGCCACTACTGTTGAGACGGCAAAAAATAAATTTTGAGTTAATGGTAAGGAATATTAATACAATCTATCATGATGACTTCGCTGATATATATGTCAAATGTATAACAGTCAAATATATGTGACTACATTGAAAAATACCTTAAGATGGGGAAATGCATGAACAAGGGATGTCAGCACCGCTGCGAATTACATGACGACAGTCATGACAACAACGTTAACGTTGCAATGATCTTGCGAGCATCGGAACTAACTTTCTACATTACCGCATGTATGATCTGATTAATCATTGCGGCTCGGGTCAAAAATGTGTATCACGTTTACAGCAGCAGGTGATCTCGGCAGCAGCAGGATACAACTTCATACAGTCCGTTATTTGCTGTGAATGTTGTTTTACCCATTGTTGTTTTGTTGCTGCCGTTGCTTTTTTCGTCAAATGATATAATTTTGCTGTCGTTGATATTGTATTGCAGATGCCTCAAGAGTCGCACAAACAAAATACTAAAATTCCCAAAATGTCAATAGCTGTCTTCATCCTATTTCTTACACCACAACGTAAACAACAAGACCGAAGTAAACATGCAACCGCACAATTCAATATAAATCATTACTTAAAAGGGCTGTGCAATATAAGTGCGATAACCACTAATGCGGTTCAAAAAAATAATAACAACAAATTCCTACTCTCACGATCTGGATGACGACTTCATGCAGAAAGTTGACAATGCTACGATCTTATAGTGCATCGAAGTGGTTGACTAGTCGCTTTTCGCGCGAGATAGTCGAATAGACATTGTGCGACATCGTGTAACACGCGAACACACCACAGGAGTACTGTTAATATGTTTTGGGGATTCCATTGTATAAAAGTTTTGCGGCTTCATCGATACAACTCTGTACCGGTTACGTCGAGCGAGCAATCAAGATCTTGTGACGTCGAGCGAGCAATCAAAATCTTGTTTTCGAGCGAGCAATCAGGATCTTGTTTGCTGGCGTCAGCTTCAGTTGCTGCATCGCGGACAGATAACGCACTTATGACGCAGTGTTTGACTACACTGCAAGCACTCGATCATTTTGACGTGAGAACTGGCCGGCTCCACTGACCGCGGTCATATCTATCGTGCGTGTTGTTGTACCCCTGGTGTTTTAATTGTGTGCCCTTGTGTCCCGAATGACAGCACGCTTTAGCAATGGCGACGTTAGTACATATTGGCTCCATGATTTGAGAGTTGGTCCTTGATGTGAGAATACTGGAGAACTTTATAACGCTGTAAGAATGGCTTGTTGGAATGGAAGCAAGGCGCGCTAGTGTGCTGGTAAGTTTCTACCTGCTCTTCGTGTAGCGAGGCGAGCAGTCAAACGATATACAACTCTCCTCTCTTTTGATTGATCGCCTGCGCTATGTTGAATTGAACGCGCTCATTTAGTGTTAATAACCTTCTGTCCGCGTGATTCGTTTATGGCCGTAAGGTTTGTTAGATTTGAAGTTGAGCTACGTCGCTGTCGCAGCCGCCTCGATGTCGACTTCGCCGCCGTATTTGACCTTTCATTCATTGCCACCGTCAGTCTTGACGACAGCTGGTAAAACGCTAGGACGACATTTGCACTGCATTCCTCAAACACGACTTGGCTCGTGTTAACGACAGAAACGGAACTCTGTGCATTTATATATTGTGTCAAAGCATTGAAGTAGTCCCGACGTTCCTTCTCTTAAACGGATTCGTTCTGCACGAAATATATTGCGTGCATCGTATTTTCGACAGCGATGCGGTCATTAAACAGGATACACCCATATCTTTGTTCGATAGTAGTCAAGTACAGCTTCTTGACCATTTGAAAACGCAGATCGGTATACAAGAGCGCGGAAAGAACGACTTGAGAGCATTGATTGCATCAAGATCCTTGTCCACCATCAAAATGTGAATTTCGCTTTCTGCTGTAGCATAGAAAAAGAAGTCAAGAGGGTGCTGTTGGTTTTGAACATGCAGTGCTTCACCACTTCGTCACGCGCCTGTTACCACGTTACCCTTATCATCATCAAATCAGTTAAATAATGTACCTGTATATGACAATGCTCCGACTCAAAACCAGACATGACACAACATACTTAGTCAAACACAAGAATGCATGTCCAACACTCACACATCAATATCCCACAGTTTGGACACGTACGTTTCAAACTTGTCTCTTAAGCCCAATCACGTCGGCTGTCGTCGTCTAAATTTATTACGTACTTTTCTTGACAAGATGGACGTTTTAAATACGCGACCTTTTGGTGCATCTGATCACGATTTATTAAGATTGTGACGTGGGCTTGTGCAATGTCGTGCGACGAAGATTTCGTCGAGTGCACTGCTGCGTAATCTTGGTGGTTGTACGAGATCCAGGCGATCATCACTCGATGTTGCTTCTTTCTCGCTGTCCTGTACGAATTGTACATCGAACAGAACGGGTTCTCAGTCAAACAGAGGTGTCGAGATTTGCGTTGACCACGACTCTTGTGGCATCACTCATGCGTGTTTCTGTGTTGGTAGGCTAATTGATGTTCTACTTGGTTAATACGAATTTAACAAATGTTCCGATTTAGCAGCCGTAGTATTAGTCAAACGGCTGCATCTAAGCGAGCAATAAAAGATTTCACTTTACGGATCGCCTGCATTGTGCCAGCATGAAACTGTGGACGTGCGCACAGCAGACAGACATATGTACCAAAATTTGATCTACAACTCGACCAATTAAGCGAGAATTGCACAAACACAGCAGACTGCAGCAGCAGTATATGTATGTCACGTACTGGGCTAATCTGCGTGGGCTGCGAAATTCAAAATGTGTGGGTGATCTTAACCTCCAACATAATCCAATAATTTGGATAAACCATTCCACTTCATATCCCACAAGTGAATATAATGTAATCTGTCCGAACCGAACGTATTGCAATCCTCCAACTTATTACTGCCTCCTCATTCAAGCAACAACTTCAAACTCCACCTGCCAGCCTGCTTCGAAACAATTATTTGCCTTTCAGGTCCTTGCGCGCCTTCACTCTGCTCACCTTGCTCGCTTCGTTGTCACGCTGTGATCAACACCCATCGCCTCGTCGTCGCTGTAGGCCGCTTTCGCACGATCAGTCGAATCGCGTCGAATCGTCTTACGCTAAGGCATCTGTGACTTCCCACACCCCCACTAGAAATGCCAGATCTAGTCACATGTGTGGGTGTTGCCCGTGAAGTGCGGCCAGACGGTGTTGTAAATTGCTGGAGACGCACGCACAGCAACAAAGCCAGTTCCATCACACAACGGCGGTCACATCGGGCGAAATTTCGAGACTGCTTGTGACGCGCGTGATTGTGTCGTGGCGCCGGGTCCTTTCTATAATCTCCCGTGGGTCGCCACTTCGACTCGTCCTGACACAGTTATCACGTCGGTGGGCCGACGAGCAGTTTTCATCGCTCGCTACGGCGTGTGAAAGTCTTACAGGCGGCACTGCTGACGTGCATGAGCCTGTATCGCCTCCAGTTGGGGCAGCATGCAGCGACCTTCCGAAATATACTTTAAGCCTACATGTATCTAATCATGACATAATGGTATGTTAGCACATAAAGCATGTGTACATAAAATAACAAAAGAATGTCGCCGCCAACATGTCATGAAAGGTTGTGACCCCTTTATTCATGTGTTTGACCTTCACGTACAGCCGCGTTTTATATTAACGGCTGCGAGATTGGATGGAATGAACACCACATTAAGAGCTTCTACTAGAGCTTTTACTTGCGGTGTCGCGTAGCCGCGTTTGAACTTGCGCCGGTGCACATCCACCACAAATATGATATTCCACCTGCGGTCTGTTGCGGGTTCGTATAAGGGTAGTTGATGATGTGCAGGTTGATCACAATCTACTCGAATTTTTATTAAACGAACCATCCGAATGCTATCTCGTGTAGCACTATCTGTTTGTTCTCTGGTAGGCGTATCTGGTCTCTCGTTCATCTTCTCAAGCAATGCAAAGGCGCTCAACACAGGTGTTCAACTACTGATCGCGATATCGGTTGCTCTCTTCGACAATTGTGGGTCAGGCACTACGCGGCATAAAGTACAGACTAAGCTCGATTAGCGAAACAGCAACCGCGCGAGTGCCTCTGTCGCGCCTTACGACCGATCGTTGATCTCCGGAGAGATGTGGTTCTTTGGAAACCAAGGACGGTCTAACATGTACATACTAACAGCAAACTGACCGCACACATCGTGTCTTACAAGTCATCCAACTACCTACAAACATGTGTCGCACATTATCCGTGTCGTTCGACAACGCCAGAAGATGGACTGGCGACAGACGTACCCTGCCGCCCTTGTAACCGGTGTACTTGTCGTCAAATTTGGGTGGCTAGTCGTTAGTGTCAGATTCGTTTTCGGCATTTTGCATCAGTATTTCGTCATCGAATCGACAATGAGTGGGCACGCCTCATCTTCAAAATCGTGCGTTACGTAGCTTCATCTCCAAAATCGAGCGTTACCTAGCTGTCTGCCGTCACGTCACCTGCAGGGACAACGTTGATGTCAGGATCGAAAGTCGGTACATCGTCTCAGCTGGTGTGCGGCGACTGCCAGCGCGCGTGCGTGTCGCGCTGTGTTCGACAAACTCGCGCAAACTCGCACAAAAAGAGAACGTCCGAACATGTTCATGTGTCCGCCATACCATTCCTTTCGTTGCATTGACACGTTTTTGCTAGGACCGATTTTATAACACACAGTAGACATGGTGTCTTCGCTCGCGGAAGGAATCGAATTGTCGACCGCAGCAGGCAAAGAACATATAGGCGTTAGTTAGTCGTCAAGGTCGTCATCGTCGGTTGGGCGATCGAGAGTGGTTTGCAATCAGCAGCGCCGTCGATGCAGGCTTCTAGCGTGGAGTCGGTGGCATGTTGTCGTCGCCGCGTAGGCGGTATATGCAGCTGCTGACGTCGAAGCAGCAAATGCACCACGTTTCGAGCGTGTGGCTACTCATTTGCGTTGCCTTTTTGCACGCTCTCTCATCATCGCGTACGACTGGTCCATGTCGGTCGGGCGGCTGCCTGTGGCAACGAGCACGCGCAGTTGATATGCGAATGGTGGGCTGCCATTAGATCAGTAAATGTTGAAGCGTTAGAGTCAGTTATAGCAGATGCGTTCCGAACGGGTGTACTCTTATGAATGATGCAGTCATGGCGGCAGGACGAGTGCAGCCTCTGATCCGCGCGTCATGCGCAATAAAGGTTGCAGCCGTTGTGCGGTAGTCACTCCAGACATTCGCTTTGTAAACCCAGCTGCATCGGTGGTAATCATGCGTCATGGTGCCATTGTGTTTCGTTCTCGCACTCTCTCGTTCTCTTGTCTCTTCTTCACAGATTCGTTCTAACTGGCTATTCTTGAGATTGTTGTCGCTCCCGCGGGCGTGTGCGCACTTTGTCATTTAATTGGTTTGAATGAGGTGCTGCTGGCCGACGCCGTGTATTATAGCCTCCGGCAGTGGTTTGTGAACATGAACATATTTTAGACTGACGGAATCAAAACTCATTTTTT
>JAADWX010001148.1:0-10064 GCA_023336405.1 Globisporangium echinulatum | reverse complement strand
CATCGATTAACTAAACCATATTCTCGAGCGTAAAGAAAGTGAAGGAGTTCTACCGAGCGAGCATGACCTCGAGCATTTGTTCGATGCAACTGTGGTCGAAGCAATGACATGGGCACAGGAGGCGTGGGAGGCAGTCACTAACAGCACTGTAGCAAATTGCTGGCAGCACACCGCCATATTAGATGCAGACATGTTTGAGCTGATGGATCGGATGGAGAAGCGTCGTCTGAACCCTCTTTCTGTGCAAGCGCTGTGTATATGAACATAGCGTTAATAAACTGGCGAGAATTGTATCGCCCAAAACCTGAGAATCGATTAAAAACGGTTTGATCACCGCACGCCACACAACAAGTATGCATCAATCAACATGGCCAGTAAGGTCAGTATCAGCAACAACACAACACCAGCTTCTACCCAATTACCCGCACCACGGAAATATTATACAGGAAGCTCCATATGCGAATCGTCGACAAACCAGCTCCAGTATATTTACTGTGCTACATGAGGCTCTCCTCGTCGCACACGACGATGGCACCAAATGCTTCAGCTATGTCATTATTATGCGCGAGAGTATGTCTGTCACGCTCAGCTTCGAACAGCAATCAAGAAGATATTAAGAGGTTTTAAGAGAATTTGAACGCCTGTGCCTGTAATATTCTACAGTAAAGAATATAAAACATTTCATTGCTGGAAGAAGTTACTGCACGAGCATCTCAACTCGCACATCGACCGCGACGATGCTATTAGATCCGTGTCACTTCAACACATCGAGAAGGCACACATGGTAAGTGAGGTGTAAAGTTTGCTGACATCTTTTACACATGTCGCTGGGTTTTCTCCCTTCTTTCAGCAAGCGCATTGACTGCTCCTATGGAGCATTGTATTGGCGCCATCACCTGCCGATGTACATCGAGTGGCTGCAACTGTCAGCGAACATGCAAATCGTGAGCACGCCGCAACGTCCGTAACGTGTTCTATAGCATATATTTTTCAAGGCGTTTTTTAATCGCAAAATAACATTTAAACAACACATTTACATTCGCAAACTGACAATTAAGCAACACTCGCAAACTAATTAAATTAGACCACAAAATTCCGGCACCAAACGTTTTGTGTGGCATTGAGTCCAAGACTGTAGGTGCGCCACATAGTACAGCGCGCTGTGCATTTGCATTAGGTTGGCCATAATGAAATGTTTATGCACGTACCGACACATGATAGAAGTTGACCAAGATAGCAAATTAATCAGGTTTTGGTTGACATATATAGCAAGTCACTCAAGTATCAGTCGACTTAATCGCAGTACGTTGCGTGAGTACTCAAGAGTCATATTTGCGTATGTGTTCGGTGCGCTTTAAACTGGATCGACATATTGACACATATCAAGCAGGAACAACTACCGTTGTTTTATTTACCTACGCGTTCAACACGAAATGACTCCACAGAGCAGCGATAACAAAAACTCACATATTGACTTGTCATACTTTGGCAGTATCTAGACACAGCAACTGATTTGCCCTTATTATCAGCATATACAATTAAAGACGTTACTAGCGCCCAAAATTATCAACTGACATTTTCCAACAACGTATACTCCAAAACCCTGCTCCAAAAACACTACTACTGTATTATGTCATCGTTCATATTACGCATGTTGACACATAATATTAGTCGGCCAGAATCGCAAATCACACAGGTTTCGGCCGAATTAACCCACAGTAAGACAAACAATGTTTCAAATAGTTTACTTGATTTGGACATTATATATTGGTAGTTGTTTCGAAGGTGTACCTTAGTATTGCTGATAAGAAAATCCGCTAAGTTAAGATTTAGCGAATAAAATTAGCAATTTTGATTTTACATCATAAATACGAATTTATAAAATGTATGCTTAATTAACAACCTGTTTGTTAGAAATATGCTTGATATAGGATGTCTAGTCCCTGAGTGGACCTAATGTAGATTCGATTAAGCGTCACACAAGTGCTTATAACCGATGAAGGCGAAGACGTCAATGACCTCTAGACACACAAGACGAGCAGCCGTTCAGTATGGAGCGCCACACGCACCACCACCACCCCTCGCACCACAACAAGCACGCAAAGAAAGCGTCGTCGAAGGTATACGTCGAGACATCGCAGCCTGAGGCAGTTGGACACTCGCACTTCGCCACTGCGAGTGAACCAAGTTCGGCCGCGCAGTTGCAGCAACAGCAACAGCATCTAGAGGTGTCGACTGCGATGGCAGAGTCGAAAGCAGCGACAAAACGTCGTGCTGCACCTGCTCAGTCGAGTAGCACCGCTGGGACGGCTGCAGTGCCTGTAGCTACCACGACGACTGGTACAACAGCTGCCACAACTGCTACTGCTGCATCTGACAGAGTTTGCACTCTTGACAGCAGTGCTGTCGCCTCCTATGCAACGGTATCGCACTCTGCTGCTGCAGTCACCTCCACCGCTGCTGCATCGGGATGTCCAGCAGCAACAACAACTGCAGCAATGCTATCAGCGACGCGGCTGCAGCAGTCGCCTCTATCACCGCACCTCGCGTCGCAGGTGTCGCACGACATCTCGACCGAGCAGCTCCTGTCAGACCAACTCATCGATGGCCGAGTCATCGACAGCGACGATAACGACGAAGGCGGAGAGAGCAGCGACGACGATGTTGCTGTTAACAGCGGACACGGTAGTCGCAACTCTGCAAACAGCGGCAGGTGCGGCACCAATCGGTCGCACACTGACAGCGCAGCCCTCACAGACAGCGCCGTTCAATGTCCACCGACCACCAAATGCATGTACCGCATCGAGTCGCACTCGGCGCTCCGGTCGCTCGAAGCAAAGCATCTTGACACGCCGTCACTGTCGTCTGCAGTAGGAGGCGACGACACAGAAGTCAGCAGTAGCAACACGGCGACCAGTCGCACTGGCGGCATTGACGGACCACAGCAGCAGCGCGCAGCTGCGACTCGCGCGAGCGCGTCCAAGCCGCACAAGCTAACGCCGCTGCCGGGTACCACCGTCACCACTGCAGCTGGTGCACTCGACACGTTATCACGCACACACGAGAGCGCGCTGTCGACCGATGCGACAGCAGCTGCCGCAACAGCAGCACTACCAGCAGACTCTGTATCGGCTATAACAGACGCGACTGCATCAGCTTCCGTGCCCTGCACAGCGTGCATTTCGCATCGCGACATGCCGCCGATGCACTGCGCCGCATACGCCGGCCACGTCGCGTGTCTCGAAGCACTGCTGCTCGTCGCTGATAGTAGTAACAGTAGCCACACGAGCGAGTGTGTAGCAGCGACAGCTGACAGTGCGACAGCAGCGAGCAACACACCAGTAGCTGCCGCTGGTAGTACGAATCGCTATCCACAGTCTAACGAGCAACAACAGCAGACTGATGAGCATCCGCAACGGCGCCTCGAACTCGACAAGAAGCACCGCACACCGCTGTTCTACGCGTGCGCAGCGAACCGCATCGAGTGCGTCGCGCTGCTGCTAGTGCATCGCGCGCACTGGCGCGACTTGCCCGACAAGCAGGGCGACACGCCCGTGCACGTGTGCTGCTTCTTTGGCACGCACGCGTGCCTCGCGACGCTGCTCGACGCTGGCGCGAACCCACACGGACGCAACGCCAAGGGCTTCAAGCCGTCGCACATTGCAACGACAAAGGACTGCCTCGCGCTCCTCCTGTCGTTTGGCGACGACTTGGTGCAAGGCGACAAGCTCGGCCGCACGCCGCTGTTTGTCGCGAGTGCACGCGACCGCAGCGACTGCGTCGCGTTCCTTTGCGCGTGGAACTACGAGAGTCGGTCGTGGATGCTCGAGCAGGAGGACGCGCGCGGCGACCGGCCGATCCACGCTGCAGCGTGCAACGGCAGCGCGGCCGCCCTCCAAGTGCTGCTCACGTACGGCGCCGACCCGCGCATCGCGAACGCCAAGGCACTGACGCCCAAGGACCTCGCAGCAGCGAACCACCACGTCGCGTGCGTCGAACTGCTCACGCGTGCCGAGGACGAGCTCGCGCGCGCTGCGACGTGGTTTGCGCCGGCCAACGCTGTCGCAGCAGGCGCTGGCGACGACAGCAGCAGCGTGTATGACAGTCGTGTCGCCGGTACCGACAGTGCAGGTCGTAGCCACAGCGATAGTGGCGATGGTGGTATTGACAGTCGTGTTGATAGAGGCTGGATCGAGTGCTGGGACTACGACAGCGGCCAACCATTCTACTACCACAACCTCTCGGGCAAGTGCCAGTGGGAAGTGCCGCGAGGCTTCACGCCGCAACTCCTGCAGCGTCAGCAGCAGCAAGATCACCAGCAGCCGGTGGACAACCAGATGCACGAGCACGCGCAACGCGTAGCAGCACCGAGTGGCGCTAACGATTGTGTCGATCGAGGCGCTGATGACGCGAGTGGCGACGCCACCAACAACAGTAGTAATGACGTGCATGGCAGTGGCGGCGTCGACGACGACGGTAGCGAGTACGTCTGGGTCAAGAAGAAGAAGCAGACCGTGTGCGTCGTCGCCGGCAGAGCGACCGAGTGGACGGCCGTGCAGGACCCGGCGTCGCGCGCGATCTACTACAAGAACACGCGCACGGGTCAGTCGCAGTGGGAGGAGCCGGACGCCGTGCAGCAACTCCAGAGCGCCGCCGGCGCGCACGCAGCGCAAGAGGCGTCGCGCATCTGGGACGAACTCGAGCAACACCGCACGGCACTTGCCGCTGCGCTCGCAAAGGACAAGCACCGCCAGCTCGCAGCCCACGCGCAGACGCTTGAGCACTACAAGCAGCACCTGCGCGAGCGGCGCGATGAGATGCACAAGCGCGAGGAGCAAGCGCGTCTGCAGCAGCTGCTGCCGCGGTCGTCGTTCGTGCGGCGCAAGAAGCAGTCGATGATGATGAAGATCGCGCCGCCGGGTCGAACTGCAAGTGCGGTCGCTGTGCAAGCGGACGACGAGCGGCTCGAGCAGATCTGCGCCAAGGAGCCGGCGCTCGACATCCTGTTGAGTACGTACGTGAAGCTCCAGGGCGTGCGCGACTTGCAGGTCATGACGACCGAGCGGCGCTTTGGGAACTGTCTGTACCACTACTACGTCGCACTCGCTGACCCGACAGCAGCAGCAACTACAGCGACGACGAGCGGACTGAGCAAGAGCCAATTCCGTGCGTTCCTACGCGACGCTGCGGTCGTTCCGTCGAGTGCTGGCGCTGCGAGCGTTGCTGCATCTGCGCCGTTGACGCCACCGCTCCAGCTCCACGTCGTCGACTTGATCTTTGCGCAGGCCGCGCGCGCAGAAGCGATCGAGGCGATGAGCGCGTTTCCAAATGGCGTCGCTGCTGGTGTAGGCGTCGCAGGGACAGTAGTCGCAACACCTGGATCGCCACACAACAAGCAGTTGCAGCAGCAGCCATCGTCGCTATCGCCGACACACGCCGCCGCGCTGTTGCACCATCGACAGGCAGCAGTCGCTGCATTGCCAGCCGCAGGTGATGCTGCGAGTCGCCTCACACTTGCAGGCTTCCTCACCGCCATGCAGATCGTGCGCGACCGCGTCGCGACACAAGTCGAGAGCCGCAGTGACGATAACGACTCTGTCGAGATCGACGACGACGAAGAGTGGTTCCTTACGACGTTCCTGCTGCCGCTTACGCTCAAGCTCGGCAGCAAGCTGTTGACGCAGATCCGCGAGTGTAAGGAGCTCGACCTGCAGATCAGTGCGTCGGCAGTAGTGCAGACTTTTCTGGCGCAGCAGCGACCGTTCGTGCAGCAGCTGCATCGCCACTACTCGAGTGACGAGCCGCGGCTCAAGATGCTCACGTTCCGCGGCCTGAGCCGCTTTGCAATCGACTTTGGCGTGTTGTCGCGCAGTGCACTGCCGGCGCTGCACCAGCTCTACGAGGCCGTGAACTGGATCAGCGGCAACGCGCACACAGAGATCATCTCGTTCGAGAAGTTCCAGCAGCTGCTCACGATGCTCGCGTGCTTTCGACTCACGCTAGTGAGTGGCAGTAGCGGTACTGACGGCGGTAGTGCAGCTGCGAGCCGCTGTGGTGCAGGCGACGCAACTGGCAGCATTGTTGGAATTGCGAGTCGTGGTGGTAGCACCAGTAGCATTGGCGGACAAACGTGGCGCGCAGTGCCGAGCTTTTCGCCAAGCGCGCCTGGAGGCGTCAGCGCTGTTGCTCCAGGTTCAGCTAGCACCCCAACCATCGATAGTCGTAGCAGCTGTAGCAGAAGTAGCGCAAGCAGTGGTGCTGGGATCGACACATCGAGCGAGAGCGACCATCGCGTGCTCGCGGCGCTGCGCGAGTTCTTCCAACAGCTCGAGCACAGTCCCGCGAAGCACCGCATCCGGACCGACCTCGCAGCGTCGGCGTCCACGATCCTCGTGTCCCCACCACTCCACAAGCTCTCGAGGATGGGACAGAGCACTCGAGCCGTTGTTGGCAGCAGCGGTATCGCAGGTGGCATCTCTGACTTTGTAGGTGCTGCTGCTGCTCGTGGTGCAGCACTTGCCGGTTCGCCATCGTCGATGCCGTCAGGAGCGATGGTCCGCACACCTTCAACGCCCGTGATGATGTTTCGATCACAGCACTAAAGTGTCCAAGGCAGTTGTAGTCGCGACTGCTGACGTATCGAGTGCGACGCACCGTGTGAGTGCGTGCGAGCGACGGAGCGTGCACAAGCTTGACGCAGCGCTCGTCGACACGATGGACGATGGACGCACATAGAGTCAAACCTGAACATCGAGTCGTAGCCTCGAGCTTGCGAGCTGCGAATGTATGTGAGCGTGTACTACGTAGCATCCGACATAACCATGTCTCGACCGTACGAACAACGTACGAGCTCAACGCAACACGCACAGCACCACTTACGCACTCGCGCTGCCAACAGCTTTCATATCCTACGCATTCAACCTGTACAGCGGCTGTACGCAGGCGTTCTCCCAGCGCAGCGCTGCGAGCAGCACGTCCATCGCCCACGTCTTCGCCATGAGTGTACTGCCATTGCCGAGGCGTCCACCGTACTGTACACAACAGCCATGGGGCGCAAAACGCAATGGCTGCGCGCTTGTGTCGCGACTGCTGCTGCCTTCCGACGTCACTCGTGCTGACTCGGCGAGACGATTGAACTGCAGACCGTAGCACATGTGCGCGTACGCACGGTCTGGTCCGAGCGCGGCCGTAAAACGCGCAGCGAATGCAGGCAGCGGATCGATCGTGCGACCGCCAATGAGGCAGCCGCCGTCAGCTGTCTGTACGCGCAGCAGCACGTAGATCGAGCTGTAGTGCCGACGCTCGAGCGGCGCATACGCCGTGCGCGCCATCACGAGCGTGTCGGCATTCAGGCGCGCGAGGACTTTAAGCTGCAGGCCTTGGCTCTGGAACCCGCCGCGTTGGTCCGTGTCGGTGAGCACGCGCCACGTACGCGCGACGAGCGGCTCGAGCGCTTCGTGTGCAAACGCTTTCGTGAACACAAAGTCGGCCCAGCCACCGTCGCTTACGACGCGCCGGTCGCTCCAGCCAAGCACGTCGTGAGCGCGCTCGAGCGTCGCGAAGTCGGCGTGCTGCACGTGCTCGGCGATCGCCAAGTAGCTCTCGCGCACGAGCGCAACGACGCTTGCAGCAGAGCTCGAGAGCAGCGGCGGCAGGAGCGGCAGTACGTCATCGATCCACTCGAACGCGTCAGTTGCTACAGCGTGCGAGGAGTCAGTAGTCAAAGACCCGAGTGTTGCTGCGTCGCGCGGTTCGCAGAGCAGGCTCTTGGACTCGTTCACGACCTGCACGATCGACGCCGTGACTTGTTGGTGGTTCAGGATCGCGTCGTGGAGACCGAGCTGCTCGAGCTGCAGCGTCTTGATGCGCTCGAGCAGCGCGTGCACGTCGCGGTCTGAGCGTCGTGGGTGTGGAGAGAACGACGTTGCAGCAGGTGTAGTGACTGCGCTACCACTACTACTACTACTACCATTGCAAGCCACTGTTGCGGAAGGCGACACCGTCTGTGCGCGTACGTTGCGCAGCTCATCGAGCTTGGACTGCAGCAGCTCCATGTGCTGGCGCAAATGGTCGACCTCGACTTGCTTGCGCTGCCGCACGCGCCGCATCGAGTCGCGGTTGCGCCGGCGCCGCTGGTCGACCTGTGCAGCTGTGAACGTGCGCGGCTTGCGCTTTGTTGTCGATGGCGCCACTGTCGTTGCTGTCGTTGTGTACTGTTCTACTGCTGTGCGCACATCTGTCGCAGCAGTCGGCGATCCACTCTCGCTGCTCGAACAGCTCTTGGTGCTCGCGCTGCTGCTGCCAGTGCTGCTGTCGATCGCGAGCCAGAGAGCAGAGAGCTCTTGGGCGTTGAACGCGTTCACGTCGTTCGGGGTCGCAGTGCGGCCGAGACACGGCGGCGCACTCGTTGACGCTCGCGTCGCGCTTACTCGAGCCATTGCGGGTTGACGTCGATGTGTGTATGTGCTGAAGCGATCGATCAACAAAAGGCTTGACGTGCTGATGCGGCTGGTGGGCACGTGCGAGTGCGATGGCCTGGCTGTCCACGCACTCACTTCGCTCGCGAGGCGGCAAATGCGACACTGAACCTAGTTTTGCTGCTCAGATCTCAGAGGCAAAACGCCGTCAGTTAGCATACGATGAAGAATCGACAGCGTAGGCACTGCCGCCTGCTGGCGCGCGACCACAAGGTATCAGATTCACTATCATTTGGGACTAATAAGACAGCCAGAGCGAGAACGTGCTGGCTCCTCCACCATGGCTCCGCTGGGTCTGTCGCTGCCATTGACTTTGCAGCAGCAACCTCGACTCGTGAGTAATCTCGGCAACCCATCATCGTGTCTTGCGTGGTGGTTGGTGGCGCGGCTCAACTGTCGAAACGCGGCGATACGAGCGAGTCTCCGCCACGCTCGTCTGTCTGCATATGTGCTCGATCGCACGGGAGCCACACGTTTGAGCGAAAAGAGCCTGCTGATCTGAGAGTACCTGACTGCAAGTCAACGAAGTGAAAAGCGACGGCGGTCGTGAGCATCCTTGGCTCGAGTGCACGCGAGTTGACTCGAGAGCTGGATCGATTCGCAGCAGCGATGGATCGCGATCGCGCTGTGAGGCGTGATGCAATGTGGCGATCGGTCTGCGCTCAGGGTGGTATACTCCACCGCTTTGTAGTCGTCGACGCGCTTGACAATGGCAATTCGAGACACAAAACAAAGCGCCGGGCCGCGACGCGCGATTGATACGATGCACATGTCCAAGCGCTCGGTCAGCGGTATCCGCCAACACTCGACCAACACGTCGATTGCCTTGCGTCCGCTTTCGCGCGAGCGTCGTGGTCGTGTCACTGCTGCTTGTCGTCAACAGCTACTCGTCACACTGTCGATCGCCTTGCTTGTTCTATCGCTCGCGTCGGCGACACCATGACCACAGCTTCCGACCTGGATCTCTCTGGATGTTCGCACGGGCTCATTATCACCAGAAGTGGCAGCAGGAGGTCAGTCAGTCGATGCTCATCGTATACTCGAAAGGAGTGGCATTCACGTTCAACAACTAGCTCGCTACTATTGGTCGCGGTCGCGGTGCACCGAGTGACTTGCTCCTTGCCATCCGACAAGATCGTTCGCTGATTCGGCACATCGTCTCCCTCCTTCACTGTCGCGATCAGGCAGGCGCTCGATGCTGCTGACTCGCGTAGTATCACCTCGATGAATCGCGTAAAGGTGGAGACGCGTGGCGAGCGCGACAGTCGTGCTACTCAAGTCTGTGATTCTCGTGTTGACGTTACAGTCGAGTGGAGCCATCGAACTGACTCGAGTGCGTCATGCACGCATCTGTCACAATCATAGACAGGCGAAGGAGTCGCCGCAACCATTACACTCACTTGCAAGTGAGTGTGCATAGCGGTAGCGGCGCAAAGGAATGGTGTGGGGGGGGGGGCAAAAGCACCTAACTTGTTATGTTGGGTGGGACTCTCTCATCTACCAGATGGACCAGCACTTTTGCGGTCAAGCTAATCTACATTGAGGGAGGGGAGGTGCTGTGCGAGCGGAGATTGAGCAAAGACGGAT
>JAADWX010001147.1:0-10068 GCA_023336405.1 Globisporangium echinulatum | reverse complement strand
TGGTCACGTCGCCCTGAAAGCGCTGTCGCACGGCGACGTTGATGAGGTCGGAGTCGGACCAGCCCTCGTAGCCCCAGACGAAGTACGGGTGCCACTCGACCCAAACGTTCTTGTACGTCGGCGCGGGCATAAAGTCGACCATCGAGTCTGGACCCTGTTTGTACAGCAGCGGCGCGACGCTCAACACACAGTCGTTGCCTGCGCCACGAATCGCCTTGTACGCGTCTTCATAGTACTGGTACAGCATAGTCTCGTTCGTCGAACTGTTTGGCTCATTGAGCAAGCCGATGCCCAGGAACGCGTCCTCGCTCTTGTACCGCGCGGCAAGGAAGCTTGCGACGTCGATTGTGTTTCGCACGTTCTCCTTGTACTCGCTCCAGTACGCCTTGCCGTTCACGGACGGCGACGAGTGATCCGCGCCATTTTGCGAGCCCTTGGCGGCGTGGATGCTGATGAGCACAGCGACGTTGTGCTTCTTGGCCCAGGTCTTGATCAGCAGATCGAGGTACTGGAGCGTGCCGCTGCTGAACGCTTTCCACTCGGCGTTACCGGCCGGATCGTTGTTGTCATAGCCGACGATCCAGTAGCCTATAGGCACACGCACAGTGTTCAAACCAGCATCCGCGATCGCTTTTATGTCGGCATCGGTGATGAACGTTGCGTGGTGCTTGTCGAGGAGCGCGCGCGTGGCGTCACGATTCGCAGACTTGGCTATCGCAGTGTACTCGCCCGCGTTTGCATGTTCGCTGTTCAAGCCCTTCCAGAACTCGGCGCTAGGTGTCATCCAGTGCTCGGCCACGAGCCAACCACCGAGGTTCACGCCGCGGCTCTTGGTTTGCCCGCTGCGGATCTGCCACTGGATGTGACTCGGCATGCTTTTCGTAGCTTCGTCACTCGGTGGTGTTGTAGGTCGCGGTGTCTCGGAGGCGATATCGACGACTGCAGGGGGAGCGCTCGTCATGTTCACTGACGTAACGCGGCGTCTGGGCATCGCTACGTGCTCATGCGTCGACGCGGTTGCAACTGCAGCCATGGCTGCGAGCGCGCTGAATACTGCGATGCGCCACTTCATACGAACTCGTAGTTGGTACGCGGACGTAGATGCACAGCGCGTGATGTTCTCGTCAGGCTGTCGAAACGAGGAATGACGAGATGCAGCGCAGTGACCACGCGTTTCATCAGAGTGGTCTGATGGCCTGCAGAACCATCACACACGCAGACATGATGAATGAGTATGCGGTCCATCTCGGTCAAGGTCTGAACCTCGAGCTCGAGTTGACAAGGTGTGATGAACGAGGAGGTCTGGATGCGGGTACATGTGGGAATGAAAGCCTGCAACATCGACCTCTCTGTTTTAACGCGCATCTAAATACATGCGAAACTATGACCTATCGAAATCACCCACCACAGACGTTAACATCGAGCGACAATATGTAGTACAAATATACATACATCGAGAAATGGATGCATTTTTCGCTGGCCGGTAGACAACACAGCGACATTATCTAATGAAAATTAAATCAGCTATACGAAAAGTCGGATATTAGATATATACATGGAAATTACAAGAATACACGCTACTACAAAAAAACACGACCACCCTCGTGTTTAGTAACACCCTGCACATTCATATCACCCAAACAAAATGCATGTGTGAGTCATCGTCCCTTGCACAACGCAACCACAAATTATAACAGAATATGCACTACACAAATGTTGTACGCAACTATGCTCTTTCTTCGTCATCAACAATCTCTGTTGATTGTTCAACTCGTATCTCAGTCGCACTTACATTTTCAGCAGCATATTATACCAAAAGTACATATCAGAAACACGCAACACAATGCAATTAGAAGGACGAGAACAGGTACGCGAAGAGCGCTTGCACATGATGCCAAGACAGCGGGTCCTCTTAGCTACATGTACAAGAACATAGTCGGCCTAGTCGATGCGTTTCTCATCCTCTATCTAGACGCTAATCGAAGCGCCGTCAACTTAGGCTGTATATATCCGGTGCTTTGGTTGTCTCTTTGCTAAATTTCATTTTATGAGACTGAGGTCAAGCTTTGACTATGGTTCGCGGCTGTGTTGGCGCCAATATTAGATGGGCTAGGTAATGATGAATAAT
Organism: Globisporangium echinulatum; assembly: GCA_023336405.1. Taxonomy (NCBI): domain Eukaryota; phylum Oomycota; class Peronosporomycetes; order Pythiales; family Pythiaceae; genus Globisporangium; species Globisporangium echinulatum. Next base: position 7,940 of record JAADWX010001147.1, on the reverse strand, counting down.
TTTGAGATATCATATACATCATAGCCTACCTCGGGCAAATGAGGATACTACAGACATGGACTAGCAGTAATTTGTATATGCGTCTGTAGTGTTATATACTGGGAAGAAAGACACGACACTCAATCTACGTTTTTAGACCCAGACCCATGTTTCTACAACATTGTGAGCAAAGACACGCCACTCAAATTACTCCAAAAGATGATTGCCCATTTCGCGTGACTGCATGTACTCCATCGCCGCTGAATTCTATTGTTGTCGTGAACTATTTAGGTTGATTTTGAAGCGTCGCGCATAATCGGCCAATGGTTTGGGTTAGGATCGAATGCTCGTGTGGGTAGGCGAGAGTGTCTTGCTCCACCTCTACGACGAGCGAGCGTCAAGACGCATGAGTTGACGCCCCATCTTGCTTAAGGTCACAATCGTGGTGCGACATCTCTAATACTGTTGTGCAAGCGAAGCGATACGTACATACCAACTTTCAGGTTTAATGTCTTTGTGAACTGTGACTCTATTGCTTGTCCTGAAAGAACAATGATATATCCGGGAAATCATTTGAGTTGCGCGCAAGAACCACCTTATCGATATAACCAACGCTAAGCTTAGCAGCTTTCGCATCAAGGCATGCGAGTGTGATAACAGCCCATCTCGTCGTTATAGTATTCAACATGGTTTGCTACACAGTATGCGACTGCAATAACGAGACTAAAATCGTGTGTGGAATGTAGTTGTGTTATGTGTTTTGTTGTGTGTTTTGTTGTGCCCCAAAGACATGGTCACGAGGTTGGGCGAGTATAGCTTGATAAACGCGTTTATGGATGTATGTCGTTGGCGATCATTGACATGGGTGTGGAATAAACTCGTGTCATAACATTGGTAAAAAAGCAAAATAAATTTGGCACTATATGTTCACACACCTGTAGCTGATACTGGCTATGCCTGTCGACCATATTAGGCAACGTGGACGTGACTGCGAGACATTTTGCTTAGATTTGCAAATTGCATCTTCATGTTGTAAACGACGATATATTGAACATGTTGTAAACGAAGAGAATTTGAAGCCGGGTGGGTGTTCGCCATCGAATTACGTAAACAGCGTGACAATGTCAAGCCTGTTGTATTAAACACATTGTATCGAATGCAGATGGTGCCAGGTCATGCAATATGACAAGTGTTGATCTCGAAATTTTATCTTCTACACCTTTGTAATGCAGGATGTTTTTCACGTTCAAGGTCCACCCAGCCAACTTAATTGTGTCCGCTTGCAACCGAAATATGCATAGTCGCCTCTTTGAAAGTTCCGCATAGGCCACAAAAGAGAGTGAAACGCCTGGCTATGACAAATAACAACATCAGTGCTCATATCGCGCCGCCAAGTGCAACGTCAATGTGCGAGCTGAACGGTGGTAGCAATTTTACTGACATTATCGCCATTTGTATGTTATGGGTGCTATAGCTGTGACCAGGAGATAACTGTGATGCATTAAGACGATTCAGTCGTACGATATAAGCTACAATATATGATGGTACGCAGTCAGTCTCGATATGACGGAAGTTGCATGAAATATTACGGGGTAAACTCGGAACCAGAATGGACATTTGCAGACTGATACAGAGATTAAAGCGACTACACTATCTATATGAATATCGCTTACAAATACTATATATTGAGATAATGCAAATACATACTCCATATATTAAATCGCACAACAACAACAGTTTAATGATAATTCTATGTGATTGATTACGGTATCAATCGGCTTTATTCCTCTCAAAATTCAATGACGCATGGCGCGAATGTCACGAAGTTAATTTAGAGGGGTAAAACGCTACAAGAGGCGAAAGGTGGTACGGACGCGCGCGTCATCTACTTAAGTGGCGACAAAAAGATAGGCGTGTGGAGCCGACGACGTGTGCCAAGGAAAATTAAGTCGTGCGGTAAGCCGGCAACAAAGTATTGATTTTAACGTGCTTCCAGGACATATAGTTCGAGGTGTTTACTGTATGTGGTAACGCTATTTGTTTGTCGATCCAGCGCCGGTAATGAATGTCACTCGCTTACCGTCAAATTCGGAAACGTTCCGTGGATGCTTGCCGCATCCGTTTTAGCTGGTTATGTAACCGGGCGAATCCGAGTTACGCAGCACAAGCAGAGAGGAAGCGTGCAGAGCACCTTCTGCAAGGAACGACTGAAGACTTGGGCACTTGTGCTCCAATCGCTGAACTGTTTGATTCACATGGAAAACGGCCCCGTTAACGGGCGCCGCTAACTAGATCTAAGTAACTGAATACTAGAGCTAAGTCTAACTAATTGATTGGCTCCTGAGAGCTCAATGAGCTACTGTGTGCGAACCGCCTGTACGGCCAGCATTAATATAGAAACTAAATTAAGACTAGATTGTTAATGTCTCGCAATTAATAGCTAGCTAGGTTATATAATATCTCGAGCGTGTGACCCCGTTACAGGTTAGATGTTGGTGTTTCGTTTGAATATATTTTTTTGTGTATACGTGTACGTTGATCTCCACAATTGTTTTACTTTTTTAATCACGGTAGCAAACGTCGTAAACGTTGTCGCAGTTGTCTTCCATCAGGCAGGTCGAAATTCCTCTTCCATGGTATCTTGCCGCATCTAGTCGTTTGCCGAAATGTGTTATCCAAATCCCACACTGCTGTTATTTGCAAGATGAAGCGTCGAAAGACGAACTAGTAACAATATCAGTTGAAATTGTCAGTGGAAAAATAGAGTTGTACATTTTTAGAATAAAACTGGCAAGCATAGTCTTTGCTGTTCTGCATCACTAAATTCTGATGATCTTCGATGTAAGCCACCTGTGTATGAATGCTATTTCACTGTTTGAAGAACTTGATACTGGCGTTTAGCTGCTACTCTGTGAGATGCTGAGCGATTATCATGTCATAGTGATTGCTAGGATGATTGTAAAATATCCTAGTAGTTTGTCAGTGCGTCACACATACGCTCCGCTCGTAAGCGGAGTTCATTTGATTTAGAAGTCAAATACGTTGCGTTGCATAGTGTGCACATCACACAAAAAATTCTAGACGAGATCGCCTTGATACAAAACAGATCTCTGTGATCAACACCAAGTCGTTTTCATTGGGTGGATGGTGTAATCGGAATATGGAGCCAGACCCATGAGTACTGCTGAACGCGCTGCTCAGTTTGGTTATGCGGCATTGTGTTGTAAAGAATAACCACTATTTAGTTGTTGCTGTCTCGCGCTTGTAGATAATGTACTTCTTGGTGTAAAAGTATATCAATATACCTCGTTCTTGCATGCGGAACACGAGAGTGCAGGTGAACTTGATACGCTTCACTTTGTTCGTGAAGTTTCACAGCATAGGAACATCAAAGCTGCATTACATACACTAAGACAGCAACCTGGAAATCATTAGACATATATTAAATAATACGCACACCTGTTTTCTGTGTAAAGTTGGTCATGGTGCGTGTTGATATGATTAACTATGCCATTTTCTTTATTTCTCCAGCATATACGCACAAACTCGTCGTGCTGCTGTGCGAAATAACAACAAGTAAGTCGTCGATGTTACGCTAGCCTAGCTTCGATCATGTTCGCAAGGTCGGCGGTAGTGTGGTTTCTGCACAGCGGATTGGGTGGTGCGATTTTTATCGTACGTACTGCACATATCCCCACCATTAAAAAATGCGCGAACCAGAGTGTAGCTGAAGTCAAACACCGACTGCTATAATAATAATCACCATGAGTAGGAAAAACGTAAATTGTGAATATCGAAGCTGTACAGGCACATTTATTATCGATCAATACCAACCGCAGCAAATACCCCGATATATACATTGAGCGTGAAATGTGAAACATAAATAAATGTGAATCACCCTAATCGTAGAAGTGTTGATTTTTATGAAGTTAGAGTTTGATACTAGAAAAATGGGGATAAAATAATATGCAGGTGTTGCGGTACTGTGCACTAAGAGCTTTACGATAATGGTATAACTGGAACGCTGTAACTACTGCTTATTCGGGAAAGGGGTGCAATTTCTTAGTTGTTAGCAGCAACTTATTTTATTGCTTTACAGTTCCAACTTTTCACATATCTGAGTGCTTGCAGCAATACAATAGATACCACTTCGATAGCTAGTGGCACGTTTGATTGCAATGGCCCACATGTTGCAAGCGCGTATAGTATTCTCCAGTCCGGTAGCACAATTCATCAACACCCTCATATGGTTCTAACTTTAAAGAGGTCGTTTCAAGAAAACTGCGACTAAAATTAGTCACACCCGAATTCTCGTTTTATTGAAGTTTCGATAAAACGAATGTTTTTGTATGTTTGTACAAACGAAAGCCGAGAGCAGAGCAGACAAATATCATCGGTACCATGCGATGTGTACAACAAAAAGGGCTGCTTGTAAGTCCGCTGTCACAGCGACAAAGTTTTTCGGGGAGTGAGAGTGATACCAACGCCAGTGTTGGGCTGAATGAGCCCGATGGGATTATAAACTGCTTACGTGTCGATGACCACGACAACGACGATGCAAAACAGGTCCAAGAGACTGTGTACGTCTAGTAACCCTACAATGCGGCACTCGATAGGGCATATGTCAAAGTAAGAGCTCAACGGGAGCGTTATTGTGGTGCTGAGCGTTATGTCGGGGACGAACGGCCAAGTGAAGAAGCATATTTGGCTCACGTACGTCTTACCGCTAGCAGGAGGATGCTGTCGCACGGTTTTCAGCACGTACTTCCAGGCGCGAGCGCCATACTTGACCGCCTCCTTAGTCGCTTCTCCTGTGCACCATGGCCACAACATCCAAAACGCCTCCATTGTTAATAACCATCAGCTGGCGTAACGATCCAAGGTGTTCGCCAAAGATGTCAGTCTTGTAATAGCGATTCATGTTGGCAAGGTGACGGCAACTTGGCACCCCGATTATATACTCCGGACTCCACCATGATGCCATCGTATTTATCAGGCCACGAATACACCATGAGCTCACGGTCGACGCGGAGGATGAGTTTGCACTGCTCTAACGTCATGTGTATCCACCCATCCAGGTCAGGCACTAAAGCAAGACAATGAAGCCGAATTTGTCGGCATATTTCAGACCAGCCGACGAAGCTCAAGATCCTCACAAATGCCTGTCTCGACAGTTTCAAATGGCGATGCGGTCTGACGACATTTGATTAGCATTTCCGAGTGCTCTCATACACTCTTCGACTTTCTATAACCCAGTCCACCCGTAATTCGCCAATGCACCTTCATATTGGTACTTACTCTCTCTCGTGTCGATGTCGCTCTTAGTCATATACGACCGCCGGATAACACGAACCAACTACTTCTTCTCTGAATAAGGTTGAGGAGGGCATACGAGGTCATCATGTTACCAGACCGCCATCTCGGATGTGTTACGACAAACACATGACTCCACATAGTGCGCTCCAGTGTAGATCTGAACAAGTGTTTTTTGTGAAGTTCCTCGTTGTGCTAACTGACAAGGGGATCTAAGTCAAAATCGATATCTTCTTTTACTTACAGGTCGTACGAAGAACCGAAACGTGAAAGCATCCAAAAGTACCAGTTCTTTCAGATGCGACACCACGGACCAGATGTATTGTACTTTACACATTACCCACGCTGAAGTGATGAATTCGACCTTAGTATCGGTATGACGATCGGGTCATCAGGCTAGAACGCTACAGTTTTTCGACATCTAGCCACTCCCAGACCCGCTATTGAACCCAAAGAAGGTAAGCAAAAACTACAATACGGTGACCCGTTTTGTGCCAGTGGAGTATCGCTCAGCTGCACTTTTCCAACCGCTGTCAGAAGAGCAGCAGAATCAAGCACGTGCGCGAAGAAAGTGCGTATATGCATGATGCTCTTTCGTTCGATACACTGCTATCTTTGCGCTTTTCGTTTGCGATTGGGTGGCGATTGTGGCGATTATTTCGTCTGTCATATACAGTCTCCGACAGTAATTTGTGAACATGAACATATTTTAGACTATCGGAATCAAAACTCATTTTTTCGTATTCAAACGTGCTCAAATGAAGCCAAAACGATTACGGATCGAACGCACCAAAAATCGATCGATTCCGCCAAGTAGTTTTTGCTTTGTGCTCATGTAACACTTTTGAGAGGGTGAGTATTATTCATTGCGAAGAAAAATAAACTCAGCCATTCGCTGATTTGTTGGACGTCGTGTCTATTAGATAACCATATCGCGTATGCAGTGCAATAGAATTGCCAGATAATGCGATTTCACGGTTTAGTGATCCGATTACGTAGAGGATATGTGTTTTCAGAGTTGAACGTTCCGAAAATTTGCTCTGTCGCTCCGCAGAGAAATTCGCTTTTTTAATTGGTATCCGAACTAGCACGCACTTCTAAATTCGCTTTCAAAATGACGCCGGCTCCTCCTCCTCCTCCCGGGACGCTCCGCACGCGAGTCAAGCAAGCAGAGCGAGCGGCGGCATCGTCTGCGCTCGCTATGGCGAACGCAGTAGCAGCGATCTCAGAATCGTGAACATAAAATACGGACGACGGAAGATTGGTATTGAGAGCGCTCAAGATGCGTTTGACAGGATCCAGTATGAAATATACGCTCCCTGATACTGTAAGACCTTGTCACATCGTCGTTGCATCGACTGAACGAGCGAATTTAGCTGCTCAGGGGTCACATCATCTCAAGCAGCGGAAACTACAGTTCGAAGCTCCTCAACGTTGTCAAACTGCCTCCCACCAGCGTACACGTGCTGTGTCATCACCCCCCCAGAGGTTCTCAATTGGGTTCATGTCGGGTGAGTAGGCTGACCACGGCATCACCTTGATTTTGTTGGCCTTGAGCCACTGTTTTGTCTGACGGGACGAGTGTCACGGCGCGTTGTCCTGCTGAAAGGTGTGGGTGATGACGTCAATTAACGGCTGCAAGTGCGTATGGAGCGTAGCGATGTACCTCGCCGAGTCGACCTTGCCGCTCAGGAACTTGAGCGCCGACTTGGACGTGCCGCAGAACGCTGCCCACACCATGATCGATCCGCCACCAGAATGTCGACGAACGTTGGGCTGGGCCGTCGAGCGCTTGTTTTCCCACTGATATCGCAAGTCGTCAGGACCGTCGCAGTTCCACTTCTCGTCCGAAAAGACGACAGCCGCCCACTGACTCACGTCCCACAGTGCGCGGTCGCTGGCCAACGCAAGTCGCTGGTCCTTGTGTCGCTTCGTGAGCGCAGGCTGAGTCGAGTTCTTCTTGTAGATGAGCCAGTCGAAGTCCTTGAACACACGTTGGACTGTGCGGACGCTGCACGACATCATGAGCTTGTCCTTGGCCTTCGCAGCGCTCGTCTCCCCTGAGGCGTCAAGTCGGACGATGTGGCGGCGATCACGATCGGTCGTCTTGCGCTGGCCGCCGGGTCGGTTTTCGTCTTCGGCTTGTCCACAGCTGATAGCACATTCGAGCACACACCGGCAGAGCGTTGGACGGCAGCATCAGTCGCTCAAACGGTCAAATCAGCACCTCGCAGTGTCAAAATTCTGCTCCGCTCTTCAGCAGAGAGTTCTGCGCCCCGCACCATTTCTTTCGTTATGAAAATTCGTCTGCAGGTAGCATAAACGGTGATGAGCATAACAAACATGGTTGGACGCCGTGAGACCAAGAAATGAATGGTTGAGATAAGTCTTCCCTTGCCCATATTTTATGTTCACGATTCTGAGATCGCTGCTACTGCGTTCGCCATAGCGAGCGCAGACGATGCCGCCGCTCGCTCTGCTTGCTTGACTCGCGTGCGGAGCGTCCCGGGAGGAGGAGGAGCCGGCGTCATTTTGAAAGCGAATTTAGAAGTGCGTGCTAGTTCGGATACCATTTAAAAAAGCGAATTTCTCTGCGGAGCGACAGAGCAAATTTTCGGAACGTTCAACTCTGAAAACACATATCCTCT
>JAADWX010001146.1:0-10083 GCA_023336405.1 Globisporangium echinulatum | reverse complement strand
GCTTGGCGCGGCGTGAGCGCACGGTCGACGGTGTCAGAGCTGAAGAGCGCGAAGCAACTGGAGGCGGAGGCTGCTGCGTCGGCGGCCGAGCGTCAAGCCGAGCTGGCCCGTGAGGCTGCTCGCGAGGCGGCTCGTCAGGCAGATCTTGAGTCGGTTCGACAAGTTGCGTTTGATCGCGAGTCGGAGCGCGATGGCGGACGTCGCACGGACGGAAGTGGGAGCGCGCCGGCTCGCCCGACGCTTGAAGAGCTTGAGAAGCTGAGTTCACTTGGCCGGTTTTCTGAGTTCTTCTCCGACAACAGCGATGACGACAGCGACGATGATGACGACGAAGACGACAGCGATGACGACGGTAATGACGACAACGACGACAATGACAGCTACGCGAGCTTCAATGGTGTGTCCAATGACGACAACGACAGCTACGCGAGCTTCGGTGGTGTAGTCAACGACGACAACGACAGCTTTGCGAGCTTCTCGGGTGTGTCCATGTCGCCAACGAGTGCGATGGACTCGGCCAATGAGTTTGCGCATAGCGACGACACGAACAGCGAAGGCGACGACGACAGAGTCAGCGATAGCGACACCAGCGAAGTTGCGCTGCCGCCGCAGGTGGCAGCCGTCGCCGTTGAGTGCGAGGGCGTGGACAACCAGACACCGCTGCCAGTAGCGACAATGACCATCGAGCACGACGACGAGGATAACCAGACGCTGTCGTCGGCGAGCGACAAGGTTGCGGACGCATACAGCTCAGCAACTGAGACGGCACCGTCATCTACCGTGTCGTCGGTCGTGTCGTTCGCATCGCCGCCAGTGTCGAGCAACGATGTCGTGAGCGCTGCGCCGAACAAACGCACGAGCGACGCGACGTCCGACTTTGCGCGTGCGTCGTCGCCGTTCGCGCCAACGTTTGGCCGCGAGTCGTTCGACTCGGGCACGCCGCGCAGTAGCGCGATGTCAGCGGCCGCAGCGCGCGAGTCGATCGGGCAGTTGCTGTTCGAAGCGATCAACACCGAGACAAAGGTGCCAGTCGAGACTGCTGCCGCGCATGACGAGCCGCAGTACTTTGACACCGACAGCGAGCGCGAGAGCGTTGGCGAGCGCGATGCGTTCAGCAGCAACAACAACAACGACGACGACGACGACGATGTACTTGACGCGCGGCACACGTACGTAAAGGATGACGCGCCGAAATCGAGCGGCGGCCGACGCTGGGGCCGCCCCAAGCTGCTCAACAAGCTCGCAACCGACAAGCTCGCGCACGTGTTTGAAAAGAAGTCGAGCAGCTCGAAGGCGTCGTCGAGCAACAGCAACTCGTCGTCGCTCGAGGACGCGGCTGAAGTCTCGAACGCCGACGGCGACAGCGAGCCGCGGACTAAGACGAAAAAGCTCGCGTTCGGGTCGGTCGCTGCGACGCTCGCGCGCAAAGCAACAGCTGCGACGACGCGGACGTTTGCAATCGACCAATCGGCGCCAGTACCGAGCAACCGGCTGCGCAAGGCGAGCAGCGCGGCGAGTGCTGCGAGCATGGGTTCGGACACGCTCGAGTCGGTCGTGTACTCGCCATCGCCTGACGAACCGAAGCCAAAGACCAAGTTTGGCAGCTTCTTCCGCACACCTTCGAGCAGTAGCGCAGCGCCAGCGGCTCCACCAGCTCAACAAACTGCGTCAAAGCCGACACCGACGACAGGCTTTGCCAAGCGCTTTGGCTGGAAGAAAGCGAGCGCTGCTGCTGCTGACAAGAACAAGAAGCAGTCGGAACAGAATGCCGACAGTGACGACGACGACCACGCGAGTCTCTCGATCGCCGCCTAAGCTCAAAAAGAGCGACGAACCGAGTACGACGACGACAAGTACGATCGGCTCGAGGCACCGCGTGCAAGAGCGCGAGCTAGAGAGCGTCACTAGTGGCGCATTGATGTGTATTCTATGACGAACAATGTATATATGTGTCTGTCTATCTGTCTATCTGTATCTGTATGTTTACGACTGCTGATGGCTAGGACGCCGCAGTCTTGGCCCACACGGCGAGCAGCGCTCGGAGCCGCGCGACGTAGATGTGGCCGTACTCGAGTTGTGACGACGTTGCAGCTGCTGCGAGCTGCTGCACAGCGACTGGCGCAACGGCGTCAGCTGCCCACGCGTCCGTTAATCCCACAGTGTCGCCGAGCCGCTGCTGCAGCCGGATCTCGAGCTCGTAGCACGCGGCGAGCAACGGCACGAACGAGCCGGCCGGTACAAGCGGCAGCAGCTCGTGGAGCGTCGCGAGCTGCTGCTGCGCGCGGTCCAATGCGCCGAGCTGCACGAGCACACTGGCGCGCAATACCGACCACTCGCAGAGCGCAAGCGCTTCGAGCGAAAAGGTGCTGCTGCGCGCGTGGTTGCTGGTGTTGAGCTTCACGACCTTGCCGCACGTCGACTGCAGGAGCCCCATCGCTGCGACGCTCACGCCCTGGACGACAAAGCCATCGAGGAACGCGAGGGCGCGGGCGTGCTGGTTCTGATGCTTTGCACTGGCACTACTGACTGCTTGGGTACTCTGGGTCTGGAGCGCTGGGCACGCGGCGTCGGCATCGACTTGACTGCAGCGTCGAGCGTCACGGCTACGGCTCGTAAAGCTCGCGCAGTAGACGTACAACATCTCAATCGGCAACAGATGGAGCGCCCAGTCGGCGCGTCCTAGCAGCACACGCACGCGCTGTGCGAGACACGCAGCTTCTGCGTCTCTTGTTCGCACGTCGTCGAAGAACCGCAGCGCCGCGCGCAAGAGCAGCCGCACCGACCCAAACAGCTGCTCGTGGTTGGTAGCCGATGACGCTAGCGCGTCACTCGTCGTTGCAACATATGCGACAAACACGTCGGTCGCAGCAAGAAACATGCTGCAGAGACCGCGGAGCTTGCTCGGTGCACTCGCGCACTTGCAAATCGCCGTGAACAGCGGCGTCGACGCGTCGAGGTCGAGCGCAACGAAGCGCCGAAAGCCCGCGTCAAAGCGCAGCAAGTGCGCGCGCTCGTCGTGCTGTGCGAGCGCAACAGCGCGTGCGAGTCGCTTGTCAGCTGCCTCGCTATTGGTACTGGTAGTCACAGTGTTGAGACTAGCGGCCCAGAGGTGGAGAACCGAGTTGGGGAACTGCTGAAGACTCTGATGTTGTGCGAGCGCGACGTCGCGTCTGTACGTTGTCGAGGCGCTTGCTCGAGCGTCGCATTGCTGCTGCTGTACGAGTCGCACGGCGCTCGCGCAGTGAAAGAGCGCGAGCGACGCCCACGCAGCGCGCGGCTTTGCCTCGCAGTCGCCTATTGCTGTACTGTTGCTATAACAGCTCGCGAGGAGGTTGTCAAGTGCCTGCGTTGGCTCGCAGCCGACGCTGTGGACGAGCGCACCGAGCCACTCGGGGCCTTGCGCTGCGGTCGCACACGCGAGCTGGAGCATCCCGAGCCCAAAGCGCACGCGCGACTGCAGATCCGCAAGCATCGCGCGTGGTACTTTAGCATCAACATCGTCGTTTGACTGTGTGAGGTCGAGGTGGAGCGCTGCGTACGCGCTCGCGCAACGTCGAAACTCGTTGACGCCCTGGACGGGCCGATCGGCAATGAACGCAAGGGCGGTCGCGAGCAGCTGCGTCTCGGCGAGCGCAACGCGCAGAGCGAGTGCTGATGCAGCCGATAGTGTTGAGAGATCGACTAGTGCTTGGAGCCACGTGAGCGTCTGTTTCGCAGTCTGACGCGCGTGTGTGACGACATGCGCGTCGTTCGAGAGCAACACGCGGACGAGTGCGAGCTCGAGACGCGTGACGAGCACTAGCGGGTCGACGGTGCGATCGGTGATGACGAGGTACTGGAGCGAGTGGTCGACGTCCTGTAGGCGGTGCGACCACAGCAGCGTCTGGCACTGTGCGATGCGGTCTGCAATGTCACGTGGCGTCGCTGGTTGTACAGACTCGGTCTTGGTGCTAGTAGTGTCGCTAGTGCTGCTGCTGTAGTGTGGCGTGAGGTCCTTGAGGATCGCGGTCTCGACCTCGGCGCGGCGACGGTTGCACATGCGTACGACGTGCGTTGTCGAGACGTCTGCAGTACTGCCGTCGGGGACCCAGAGCTCTGTGAACCTGCGCATCGAGAGACCAGTCACCGGTACGTTGTCGATGCGCACGACAACGTGGCCGCGATGCAAAGCAGCATGTGCGCTTGAGCGCAAGAGCACTGCTGGCGCAACGTACTTGAGCACGAACTCGCGGCTCCAGAGCTCGCGCGCAAAGCGCAATGCACTGCGGCAGTCGCGCTGCTCGAGCTCGCATTCGTACTCGCCTGGCAGCATTGGTGTTGTCGTCTCGGGCATGACGATGTGGTATCAACTATAGCGTCTAGGCGGTCAACGTAATGTGTGTGATGCATGCCGCTCGTGCTCGCCAGCGACCTGCAGAAACGAAATGCCGCGCACAACAGATGGCGGTGCGGATGTAATGGCATGAAAAGAATGTCGCAGCCCTGTGCAATGCGATCGAATATGAATGAATCTTGCGGCCAGTCGACCGCGTACTGTAGCTGCTCCACGTGGATACGCGACGGATCTGAGATGGCTCGATACTCGACTCAGATGTACGTACTAGTAGTGCGCAGTGCCTGTGTGCGCAGACCCAATGTCAGCAGCACTACAATGGTCGTTCGCAGCAGTACACCGTCAGCTCAAACATGGCCCAATCGAGTGCAACTACAGCTCATTGGAAGTCATGATGTATCATCGATGTACATGCGCACTGCAGCATGGTAATCTACAAACGAGCACTGGCACTAGTACATTACGATCGATATGAGTCATCACGGATCATCAGTCTCTTGGTACTGTATCACGCTGTCTGGTTCTCTGATTCGTCACTTGTCCTTCCGTCGTGACGTCATCACGCGCGAAATGGAAACGCAGACGCCATGGCCAACGCTCCAACGCTCCTCCCACGTGTATCGCCAACCCATGTCACGATCGACTCGGACCGCGACGTAACGTTCCATTGTAGACCAACAAGTGTCGTTGATGCGAACGTGGACAACGGCCGGAAACTCTACCTCCTGGCTGTCGCTCGTCAACTCAGTGTCGCGAACAAGTAGGTGCGAGGTTGTCTACGGCTCGCGACTGCTTTCTTCCTACGACATTCACATCCAAACCGCTACTGCTACGTACTGGACGACTGAGAATGAGAGAGCGATAGTGATAGAAATCGGATAGCACGAGCCAACACCAAGGTGCTTCACGCGTTCTGGCGTGTCGTGCATGCGGCACAAAATGATGTTCACGTCGTCACTCTCACAGCGGGAAGACAACAACGTGCATCATGACTGCGTGTGCAAGCGGGAAGATCGCAAACACGCCGATCGCAGCGCCAACAACGACGTCCGTTGGGTAGTGTCGCCCGAGTGCAACGCGCGAAAAGCCGATTGCAGTCGCCCAGAGCACAGCAAGCGGTTCGAGCGCTGCCGGTGCGACGTGGAAGAACGACTGCGCTGCCGCAGGGTGTGCTACATAGAGCCAGCGCAGTAGCAATGAGTGAGTGTCAATGGCGACCGATACCAGCTAGCAGCTTGTCAGTCCTACCGTCACACTGTCATTAGCGTACAAACGTACTTTGTGCGAGGTAGACGATGAATGCGACAATGCAGCCGACGCGCGTTGCGTGACCCGATGGGAACGAATGCTGGTCGGGACCGACGAAACGGCCATCGGTCTGGTGATGCGGCGGCCGTGCACGCTTGAAGATGAGCTTAAGCACGATGATTACAAGCAAGTCGACCTAACGAGTGGCGGTGGTGGCAGCAGTAGGATCAGTACACAGGCCAATCAGTACATGCGCAAGCGAGCGGATACGTACCGCCATGCAGATGTAGAACGCCTGTATGATCGCTTTTGTTGATGGTGCCATGGTGTCGAGCCAGCCCGTGAGCCACATGAGAACGAGCACGGGCAACACCATGAGCAGCCATCTGATTTGTTCGCATATGTGCACGCGCATGTGTGCGTTAGCAAGTCTATCGCCACACAACACTGTTTGCACAGCAAGCGAGTGACCCATCGCGATGGACGTACAGGATGCCGTCGCCCGTGTGCGAGAGCAGCTCCCAGAGGAGCCGCCCGCGCGGGTTCTGTCCCCAGCGCTGGTATGTGAGCGTTGCGAGCGTGAGGTCGTACGCGTACAGCTTGTCAGCGAAGCTCATCGTGCCGTCGCTGCGGGGGTACTGTGTCTGCGAAGTGAGCAACGCAGTGCGCTCGTCGTCGCTGTTGTCGCTGTCGAGTGCAGAGCCGAGCATGCTCAGGAATGATACGCTATAGTGAGAACAAGTGAGACGAGCGATTGCAATGACTTGGATTGAGTATACTGACAGCAGTTATACCGAGCATGACAAGTATATTTTCGTGAGCCAGGTGAGAGACCAGCTTTCTCACTACTGTATCGATAAATGTATCAATCTGAGCGAATGACGTGAGCAAATCGTGCAATTGAGACTGCCAAAATCGGATCTCAAAATGACACGCATCTACGTTCAGCTGACGAAGCAAGGCTTCTACGATCCCATCACGATCAATCAACGCGCCGCTGCGCTTTTGTCGGCAAGTACGTCGTCTTTGCAATATCTAACCGATGCCGCGAGGGCAAGATACTAAAGTTGTAGTACGCAGCTGCCCCAACGAACGCGTGCCAGCAGCCGTGGAAGACCCGAAACGGGTCGTTCGCGTCGTCGAGACCGCGCGCAAAGCACGCAACGCCACACAGCAGAAAGAAGACGCCGCGTGCGAGCTGCATACAGTTGTAACGTGGGACGCGCCGCTGGACAACGACACTTAGTAGCAACAGCGCAAAGCAGATCGCAATCGGCATGACCGAGTTGCGCTCGTCCCACGGGTTCTTCTCCTGGAACACGAGCACGAGTGCGAAAAAGACGTACTGGACGTAGCGCTCGAGCGTCCGGCTCGGCAAGTCCATGAGATGGATTGCCCAGATGATGAAGCTCATGATCGAGCCAATGTTGTCGAGACGATGCCACTGACCCTGCAATGCGTACGTGTGTGTGTGTGTGTGTGTGTGCAGGCGAGTGCATAACAGTGTAGCATGGAGATGTCAGCATGTACACATGCGAGTCGATTGTCATGCGAAGCGAACACACACACATGCACGCACTGAGCAATGGCGTCTGAGTGCTCGCGCGATGATCGGCGTACCTCGGTAAGCCAAAGCGGACCGTCGATGCTGTCACAGCAGTGGTAGAGGAAGCTCGTGACCATTGTGAACGAACCGATGAATTCCTGTCGCGCATGATCAAACAGATTGGTGCATGCGTGTGCGATCGCGTGTGAGTTGTTGTCATTGCTCAAACGACACCATCCTACGACTCGTCGTTGGCATCTGAAAAGCGCTGCTTGCGTTCAATCGTCCCGCTCACAGCTTTTGCACGTCGCACGCACCTCAAAGATGTAGCCTTGCCGATGCAGGTTGATGATCGCTGGGAGCATGCAGAGGTTCGTGACGCCCGTGACGAGCAGCATCATCGCAACCTCGAACGAGCTCCGCATCATGTCACTTTGAAATAATGAGCTCTTGTTGCAGTGATCGTTATATGAAGTGGTACACATCAGTGAAATGTAAATTGGCGCAAAGGTACGTGTGGGCGTCTCAACAGACTGAACATAAGCTCATGATTTTATCGCTTTGGTATTGGCCGAAAGGTCGATTCGTGATAAATTTCTTTAATTTCTCGGGATTCCACCCTCACTTGTTGAGGGGCAACAATTTCATGCTGATACGTTTGATACTTTGATAGACTGATACTCGACACTCCACTTTTTATTCGAATCTATCGTCGATCTCTCGATTTCAATGAAGTCACATCCACATTCCTCTGAGACCGAATGATCGATGAAGAGGGTCGAAGCTGTTATGGTATGCTGGTGTATGCGTCGGGTTGCTATTGCGTTTGCACGAACAGCGAGAGAAGAAGTAGATTGATCAGGATCAGTTCATTCATTTTCGTTTGTGAGCTGCTCGAGTGCTGGTGCTTTGGTTTCAACAGTATCGAGCGGTCGATTTGATATAGATACTTGGTACTGTGTCGTCAACAACACGAACGCGGACACATCTGGTACTTTGAGCATATCGCACTTTCACACCTTTGTGTCGTACTCGATGTTTGCCTCCCGATGCTCTCGAACGTCGTCAGTCAACGACGGCCAGCACCTTACTAACTGACAACACGCCGTGGCGGCGTCTGGAACGAAGCTCCGGATCGTCAGCGAGCACGAGTGACAGATTCACGCAGCGTGCACATGACGACCCATCGAGTGTAGCCTGTGACGTCGTTCACGCTCATTTACAACACGCCACTCTTATCACTACGACTCAACACGTCGAGTCTCGAACCATGTTGAACGCGCATGTACGTCATTCTTTACGTCGCTACCTCCACCTACTACGGCGCAGCGCTCTGCTTGTCGACAACAAAGCGCCGGAGCGTCGCCATGTGATCGTCCTGAAAGCTGTCCGCGCTATTCGCTGCAACGCTGTCGCGTCGGAGCCACGGGTGACGCAGGGCCATCGCTGCTGACGGACGCGCTTTCGGGTCGACGACCAGCAGGTACTCGATGAACTGGAGTGCTTGGGGCGTTACGCGCGCTACCAAATCGGCTGGAAAGCGCAGGTCCCGTCCAACGATCTTGTCTTCGACCTGCGAGAGGAACGGCGCATCAAACGGATAGCGCCCAAAGAGCAGCACAAATGCGACGACACCGAGCGCCCAGACGTCGATGGCACTGTCGTAGCAGCTGTCGCGGCCAAACATCTCGGGCGCCATGTAGTGGCACGTGCCGTTCATGCCGCGCATTGACTCGCGGCCTTTGTGCGCGAGCCCAAAGTCAATGAGCACGACACCCGCGTCACCTATAGCAGAGCTGCTACTGTCGATACTACTACGGCAGAGGATGTTCTCGAGCTTGATGTCGCGGTGGGTGATGCCGTGGGCGTGCAAGTGAGCGAGGACGCCGAGCAATTCGCGCACGACAACGACAACGTCGCGCTCGCGCAAACGCGGTGCTGAGGCGCTGCAGATCGCGCGCATGAGCTCGCCGCCATGTGCGCACTCGGTCACGATCGCGCACTTGTCGGCGTCTTCGTACACGTCGAGCAGTTTGAGCACCGACGGGTGCTTGACGTTGCGTAGGATCTCGATCTCGCTGCGCAATGCAAGCTGTCGCGCCGGCGTCTCGAGGTACGTTGTGCGCACGATTTTGACAGCAACTTCGGTGCGCGACTGCCGATGGCGCGCACGAAAGACTTGGCCAGTCTTGCCTTCGCCAAGGAGCTCGAGCAGCTCGTACTTGTCCTCGAGCGCCTTCGCACTGCTGCCGCCGTGGCGCGAACGCATGCGGTGCCGCGGCCGCGCACAGCTGCTCAGGAGGCCCATTGCGAGCGAACGAGTGGATCTGTTGCTTGTCTTGTCAATCGTCTGCGTGCGATTCAGTTCTGATGGTCATTTGCGAGGCTTTTCTGATCTGCCACACCATTGCCACGTAACATACGACGAGGACGATCAGGACAAAAGTGCATTGACGACGATGCTGCTGCTGTTGGAGTGAGTGTGTCGACGTCTTGTGCGACGGACATCTGACAAGCAAGACACACAAACGCGTGCAAGGCCATCGACTTGGTTCGTTACAGTTGCAGTACTTTACAGCAGAAGGTAGTTAGTGGCACGATTGATACTTTCATTGGATACTTTGGTACCACCAAGCACTTGCCGCAGTGTACTTGCTCCAAATTGGCACGACTCATGTTACTCGTACTCGACTACAGACGGCTGCGAACCTCATATTACGGACTGCACAGTAACGACCAGAGAGACCTCGAGTCACCTTATGAGTTGCGTCGTCTCTTGACGCGTG
Organism: Globisporangium echinulatum; assembly: GCA_023336405.1. Lineage (NCBI taxonomy): Eukaryota > Oomycota > Peronosporomycetes > Pythiales > Pythiaceae > Globisporangium > Globisporangium echinulatum. Next base: position 170 of record JAADWX010001146.1, on the reverse strand, counting down.
CAAGCAGCGGCTCTTTCATCGGCAGCGTGAGCGAAATGCCGTACGATACGTCCCTACTGCTGCCGTCCATGTCAATCTCAAACGCAAAGCGCTGGAGCAAAGCAGCGAGCACGAGCTTGAGCTCGAGCATTGCGAGGTGCTTGCCGACGCACCGGCGTGGCCCAGCGTGG
>JAADWX010001145.1:0-10086 GCA_023336405.1 Globisporangium echinulatum | reverse complement strand
GCGGAATCGATCGATTTTTGGTGTGTTCGATCTGCAATCGTTTTGGCTTCATTTGGACACGTTTTGAATACTAAAAAATGAGTTTTGATTCCGACAGTCTAAATTATGTTCATGTTCACAAACCACTGTCGGGGACTGTATGGTCATAAATCACAAAATGCAACAGAGCCAATATAACGGGGTTAGATTCGCTTTATAATGTCTAACCACTCTGCTCAGGACGTCGGGCGCAACAGAGATTTCATGCACCATTTTTACGGTCGTGGAACGGGTGATCGACGCCGCTAATGGTGAGATCTATTGTTTTTGATAGTGAAAAACGTAGAGTTTGCCTGCTTTATTTTTATCATAAGTACATGGTTATAGTATTGCAAAAGCGATTCAGTAATCTTGGAGCGTTTGATACTTAGCGATTTTTCGTTTTGAAGTTGTACAAACGAATCGAAAAAAACAGCAGTTATCACCCAATGCTCCATAATGAGAGGAATCGATTGCTGTAATATTTGCTTAAAAACGCAATATTGATCATAAATGACGTTTCGATTTATTGGGAGTGGGGTATTATATAATATCACCAACTCAAATTACCCAAAGTATATGGCATTTTAACCAATAATACAAAAACGGACGATAAATTAACCAACACATGAATGACAATTGCATGCGAGTGTTTGACATCCATATGATGATTAAATGTAACAATACATATTATTAAATGAACATCATTGTTTATCAACGACTAGTGAAAATTCCGATCACAGTTGTGGAGGCGCGAGATCAGCGCATAAATAGTAGTTCCAGTCGATCGTCTGCGAATATTACAGTGGCAGTGCTGGTATTAGTACTGGTATTGTTATCAGAATCAGTGCTGAAATCTCTACAACTCTGACGCTGGTGACGTGGTTCGAGCGAGGGCACTGCAGTGTTTACGGTCCCCAACTACCGGGTCCAGGACAAGGTCAGCGATATCTCCCGTATCTGCCTGTTATCGCTTAAATTCACTTTACCAGAGGAACAGTTAAAGCAGGCACGTACTGTGGAGCAAGTGCGTGCGTACATTTCGCTGTTATCGTTACATTAATTCGACATGGCGAATTAGTATAATTTATATCGATTTTATAATGTCCTCCCGTTAAACGCTGTCAAATCAAGGCAAATATTTCTAAACAACGGATAGTGCCAGTGTGTAGATCAATAAAAGTGCTGCACGAATATGTGTCCCACTCCTATCTCAATGCAACTATGGTAAGCATCATTTGGTTTCCGTTGTCTCATATTTCGTCCCTGCCACTAGCACGCCCATCACGACAGGCACGCGAAATACGATCAGCACGGCAACGGCAACGGTCACGGCCAGCAAAGCGACAATCATAACCAGCACACTGACGATCACTGCCATCACACCGACGGACAGTAAAACTGACGATGAACCGCACGTTTTTCAAAACGTTTTGCGTATTTGATCTTCTGCGTGTGCGAGCAATGTGTTTGCATACGTTGTGGGGCTATGATCTTCAACGAAACGAACCCAGGGGTAAAAAAGTCAAGACATGAAAAGACAAACCAAAAATCGAGGCACTGTGCCAGTACATGCATCATCGTTGTACTTTGAGGTCATGCACATCAACGGCGGCGTGGGGCGCACGATCAGATCCACAGAGCGCCATGTTGAAAGTACTAAATCACGATACCTCGCGTTAACAAACGCATTCATCCTTCACAATTTGTAAACGCAAAATAAACCGCCATCACGATCGTTAGACACCACCAAGCGACCGCCATCGCCATGCAGCGAATGAGCGATCGTGCACGCGATACGCTGTGGCTATCACCGCCAACGCACCAGTCAGCGATCGCCATCGCCACGCAGTGACAAAGCGACTATGCGCACGATACGCTGCGGACGTCACCGCCGACGCACCGTCCTGCGACTACCACCCAGAGACCGCCACCCAGCGACCACTACCGAGCGGCTATCACACAAAGACAGCCAACAAGCGACCATCACCCAGCAATCGCTATCGCGACTGAGCAAGCTGCAGCAAGCGCGTTCGAGTATGTCAGCCACAGCCACACATCAACTTGCAAAAGTTTGTACTTTCATCAACAACGTGTTTATATGTTCCTTTGAGCGTCTGTATATGTTTGAAGACTTCGACTGCACTGATCATGTCGTATAAACTCAGTCGGTACTGTATGGCCGCGAGTAGTTCCACATTTACAAACGAATGACAAATTAGATTGCGTAACAAATGCTATTCTACGTTGCTTGCGCGACTGTTGCATCTTGTGTACTATGCGAATGATGCATGTCGAACGGAAGTAGCGGCGTTCTATTTGCGAGCACAACGGATCGACAACGAGACCAGTGTCGCACAGATGCTTGAAGTTGCGAATCCGCGATTTTAGCAAACCAGACCGGTACAGCATGCGCAGCGTCTTAAGCGCAGTACCTTGCTCTGTTCTTTTGACGTTTGAGCTCTCAAAAAGAGCAACGACACCAGCGACTCGAAGTATGGACTCGATAATCGCTTGCGTTGCGGTCCATATGCGTCACCAGCATGAACGAGACGAGACTGCGCAAACTCGATCGCCTCTGACGGGACATAGCGGCGAGTGTGTGCCGATCAAACGTGTAATGCTTGTACCTCTCATCAATAAGGTTTGTTGATGCATTTTTGCGCCTATTAGCGGTTAGCTCTGTCGTTTGAGGTGCTGCGTTGGTGTGTAGACTAACTCGCTTGATTTCTTCATGCCCACCTTCCGGTTTTGCTTCAATGTTTTACGAACACGCTTCGCCATCTTCTCGCTGAGCGTTATCAGCTCATCGATGGCGCAGGCTCGTCGACGGTGCTTGTATCGTCGCGCTTTGTTGTGGAGTTCCGCGCTCCACGCAAGCAACTAGACTTCGCTAACACCGCAACGCTCCGGCACGCTCTCGACGCATGTCACCATCGGCGACTCGGCTCGCAACGCCTTGAGCTGAGCATACGCAGTGAACAGGTGTGCGATGAGGATTTCGTCGACAGCGTCTGACAAGCATAGACTTGCATTGCCGATATGTGCAGCTCGAGGGAAGCTCGTTGTGGACATCGCTCATGCGCGATCGCGTCGTCACGTCGATAGAGCCCATGTCAACCAGCGTTAACCGTGCATCTTGCTGTGGTGGCTCAAATCCTTTGCGACCTTTCGGTCTTTAGCTGTCGTAGTGAAGATGTACATAAACGCTTTGTGCTATGGCGACATGTTCCACCCTCCGCGGTCGACAATCCATTGCAGCGACGATCGACCGTTCCCATGTTGCGCAGCTCCGCGACTGAATGAATGCATACTCTAGCGGGTGATGCAATGCGGGCGAGAACGCAGTTGACGTGCGCGTGGGCTCCAGGGGAGCCCATGTCGGTGTGTGTGGACCGCGGCAGGTAAGGAAGCAACGATGAGCTTGACGTTGAAGAGTGAGTGCCACCGCCAGCGTAGTAATCGGGCAGGTGCTGTGTAGTGTCAGGATACAGCGACAGACTCTGCTCGTCTGACGTATTGACGCGCACAAATCGAATGAAAATGTGCCGTTTAGCCATATCGATAGGAACTGCTTATAGGAACTGCTTGCGCGTCAGCGATAAGCCAGACGCGCTGCCAAGTAGATACCAAAGGAGACAAGTAGATACCAAAGGAGACGAGTTATGCTGCATCTTTATTGTCGATCGCCGTTGTTGCTGCCGCATATAGGACAGGCGTCAGTCGCGCAAGGTCGACCTTAGTGCAGGCCGTTGCTTGCTTTAGTAGTTAGTCGCGTCACACAAAATCCTTCAAGCATTCTGCCCTTGTTCAAGAGTGCTTTCTCAACGATCGCTCGACCGCACGTCGGAAAGCGATCCAGCAGCCAGCCCTTGACTTGCCGAAAGTACTGCGTTACTGTGTGACGATCGTGCGGGTGAACGCCTTTGCCTATTATGAAGGCGAGATGCACGCTAAAGTGATCCATCAATGCCACAAGTGTGTTGGATCGCTACGCACAGCCATGTCGACGACGTCAAGCGCGACTTCTTCGCGAAAAAGCGCATGAAACATTGACTGCGCCAGACATGGCTTTCTTTGCGGTGATTGGCTGTAAGTTGGAGGGCTCATGGGTGTCGGTGACTACGCAAATATGACTGTGAACCAGCAACATAATAGAATCACTAGCAGCATACACATATTGTATCCATTGTTCCGACAAAATATGTCGGTAAGTGTCGAAATTGATTGGGCACCTGTTAATACGTCGATAGATGTTAAAATCGTACACGACCGAACCATTGAATGGTCAAATGCTTGTTGTAACGGATTGATTGGCTAATTGCTACTATACAAACTACAAGACATGTCAGAAAAACGACGATATCTCTATTTGTACATATTAAACAGGCACTGCCAAGATAAACCGTATCATATTAGATCAATTATAATAATACATAACAATGTTCTGTCTGCCAATGCGTTATATTGGTGATATTCGTAAAATTCACGTCAAGTCGAATTTTTTTTCCCTGTTAAAGCTGTGTAATATTTATTCAACAACACCGAGCATTTTTAATGAGAAATACAGAGAACAACATCAAATTGAATGTAACGCGAGCAATCCCCCATATATACTAAGATGAACGCCAAAGACGCTCCGAATGGTTAACACAATTCGAAGGTGCAAACTTTATTTTCGATTGTGTTGATACTTAAAGCGACAGCGCTTTAGTGGAATGATAAAACCTGAAACCACGGTACATCAGCAATAAAACAGCATCTAATCCGAAAATCATGAAGTCGCCTTAAAATAATAAAATTCACATATATTCGTTTGATAAGGATTAAAGTGTCAGTTCAAAACAAATTATTTCCATAGTCCAAATTCGCAGAGGTACGGCATTCTGTACGTCATGAGCAAGGTCGATACGAATGATGGTCAAGAACAGTGAACAGCTTGACAAAACTTGGTTGCGTGACTTTGACCCTCCGAATTGTGATATACGCTGCTCAAGATTTGATCAACCGGATGATCACTCCACTCGAATCCTACAACCACTCGCCCGCACCCAAACGAGTACGTTTTGTACAAACAGACCTAGGTTGAGGCATCGAATAGCGTTGCTACTATGCGGCGTATTCGCAAAGGTCCCCTCCTCACAACCCTACACCTGTGTCCCGAACGAGTTCTTCCGTTTTTTGAAACCACCTGTACGCTGTTGTAGCGGACGCGCACCAGCATCTATATGAATTGTAATATGATTTTTATGATGTTGTATTTCGATTTGATTATAAGTAATAGAAACTATACTATTATATAATATACTTTTATGTTATATTGTATCGGTTTTATAATTGTATATTCAATTATATTGGAAAAACCGGTCGACGAAGAATACATAAATTCTATATTATATCGTTATTTTAGTATGTCATTTTGTAGACATTTTATGTATATCATGTAGCTCATGTAGCTCATTACATGAATGCACAACGCTTCGAGAATTTACGGTGTCTTGCATTGAAGTTATGGTTGGAGAGCCGTTCGCAACTGTTGGCGGTTTCCCCTCACGCCTACCATCTCCACATTCAAACAAGCAATTCTAATCGTTTCGGATAGTGAAAGTTAAAGGAAGGCCTATAAGAAAGATCTCGCATTGTTTCACTTCTGTAGTGTGTTTGATCATTGTCGATGTGTATCGTGTGTGTTTGCGATCAGTTTGATGTGAGTGAGAAAGTGTGTGTGTTTTGCACTTCGACGACTCCTTTGCCTCAGCCGCTCCTATCGACGAAGTTTAGGTTACACTAAAATTACGTAGTTTGTCTACCCTATATTATATAGGATAACAAGTCACTGCAAAGATAAATTGGGAATCAACATGTCTCCTATTATTTACAAAATAACAAGTCGCTGCAAAAATACACAGGGGATCAACCAGTTGTTGAACCGTATGGTATTAGATCCAACCTAATTATTTATCATACTGGTACATCAATAAGAGCGAAGGTAGCACCAATCGACATCTCGTTCCCCTTGCCTGTATATACCTGGTAAACAAGTGAACCAAAATTAACTCCTCAAAATGAAATCCGTACAAATTCAAGTTAAGTCAATGACGTAACCTCGCACTACCAAGATAAATTTGGCATGATGGTGCGTATAATATTCGTAGAATAAATTTCATATCGAAAAAATTCTGCCTAACTAAAATGTGTGAATGGTATTCGACAACACCACACATTTACAACTAATGAGAAGTACAGAGTACAGAATACAATTGATATTACAAACTCTGAAGCAGTAACTGATTGCTTTTTTCCGATTTTTTCTGTATATTAAGTGACAGCGCTTAAGCACAATGATGGAACCTGATACCGTGGAATATCAGCAAAACCAGCATCTAGACGCAATTGTGCTCATTACACCACCTGCTCAGCCATCACAAAAAAAGAGCACTGATGTTGTCCTTGCATGTGCTTTTCGTAACAATCGATACAGGTGCAAAACATGAGCGCGTACCGCCGATCGAGAGTGACCAGCCACGATCAATCGCGCTGCTTTCGTTCCTCTTACCGGCTCGCATTCTCGTGTCGCTTGGTCGACGAAGTGGTTAACGGTGATGGACAATCACAATGAAGAACTGCACGGCGTTGTGAATCGGCATGGCAAATTTGTGACTTGACGTCGCGGCCAAGCGATTGCGAGCGCTCAGATACATGAGGCAGTGTCACATCGCTGGCTGCTTGGTGCCTTGCGCAAGTTGAACGCAACCACGAGAGGACGGAGTCAGAGTCGTGCTCGCAAGACGCTGCATGAAGGACATCCATTGCCCATAATTGGACCGCCGTTTTGCAAGTTGAGAGCAATCAGGACCTCAATTGTCCGCGACAACCAGAAAGCCATTTCGAATAGCGCTGCGGCTGCTAACCAATATCACAAGAGTTCGTTTGTGGCGCAGCATGGACCAAGTCAACGTCACAGCAGCAACCGCGGCGTCGTCGTCTGTACTCCATCACAGCGATGCTGCCACGCACAACGAGCGCTCAATGCCGCAGCCAGAGACTGTTGCACCCACTGGTCAGCCGACGCCGCGTGCCTCGGCCGAATCACTCTTCATGAGTGCTGCGTAGATCGACAAGATACTGCTCTCGCTCTCGCCTGCGCAATACTCCGCGGTGCGCCGAGCGAGCATGCAGAATGGTGTGCCGCGCGCCAACTCGAACCCGACAATCTCTCCGCGTCATGCGAACGCGATCGACACTCTCGTAACAGACGTAAACGAGCTTAGAGTTGTGTGTGCAGCTAGCTTGCAAAAGACGAGACTTAACTCGGGTCTCGCGAGCGTCGGGAAGCGCGCAACACTTGACGAAACCCACAACGACAGCTTCCTCGACGTCTTTGGGCTCCTCGGGATCTCGACTGTACTCGCGTTTATCTTTGCTGGCTGCGTTGTGCTCTTGTAGGCGGTCATCCAAGTGTACCCGACGAGGTTCGCAAACGTTCTCATGAAGACGTCGAACTTTGACGACGGAGACTTCTGGCTCATCTCCGAGACCGACTTGGCGCCAAAAGTTGTCGCGACGGCACTGCTCGTGTTCTGCGCCAGCTGCTACTTTGCGCTCGCACTCGTGATGCTCTTCTTTCGCGACTGGATCGTGGCTCTCGGCAAGAAGACACACGAGAGTTCGACAGCATCTGCTCGACTCGACCTTGTAAAGCCGCTAGGGATCGACAGCCAGACGCCGCCCAGGACGCGCGACTTGTCGTCAATGAAGCTGCAGGTCGTAAAGCAGACCAAGAAGGCAAAGTTCGCGATCGACGAGGTGTATGCCAAGTTCGCAAACATCGACGGCCCATACCACGCATACTACGTATGTCGCTGTGCTGCGATACAGACCGTATATACGAGGCAACTATGGCTGACTCGAGACACTCGTTTGCACTTGTTTGTTGTATGCAGAACGTGTTCTTTGACGTGCCAAATCTCGTGTTCCAGTCGCTCACACTCGTAGCGTACCTGCGCAAGGGCTTCCCGACGCCCGTGATCGCATTCTACGCCACGCTGCTCAGCTTCAACTGGATCGTCTCGTTCTATCGCTTCCAGCGCACGGTAATCGACAGGGCCCTAACAATCTCACGGCTCTTCTACACGTGAGTCTTTCGTTGCTGTAGGTGCGGGTGAGGTTTGTCTAAAGGTCGTGTGTTACGCTACTGACAACACGCTCTTGCTCGATCGAATAAATGCATGCAGCTACGACCTCTTCTTTGCCGTCTTTGCGCCGCTCATCGTGATCATCTACGCGTACGACACGTTCCGCGTCGACTACGATTAGTTCCACACACACGAGGAGACGATTCCAGCTGGCATCTTTGACCGCCTGGCGCGGCTGTACGCCGATCCGTCGCAGATGGCGACGTTCCGACTCGGGTTCTACAGCCTGCTACTCAAGACCAGCTCGACAATCTTTGTCAAGTGCGGACTGCTCTTCCTCTCGCTCTACAAGTGGGTCAAGATCATCGTGACGCTCATCCGATCGAACTACGCGCGGCAGCGGCAGCTCGAGATTCCGCACCTGACCAAGAGCACGAAGCAGAGCCGGCGCCACCTCATCGTCGGCATCGTCCTCTCCATCTGCACCGGCATCCTTCTCGTGTACACGATCGTCGCAGTCGTGACGAGCGCCAAGAACTGCAAGCCGTATCCAAACTGCATCACCGTGTCGTACCAGTGGTACGCCAGCGAGCGCGGCTGCCCTTGCGCTGCGTACATCAACCGCGAGCGGCACCACGTCGGTTCAGCGAGTGGACCGATCCGCCGGACGCGACCGACGAGCTCGCGCTCATGGCAAAAGAGGGCCAACTGAAGGTCATTCAGATCGTTAACCGCGCGCTGCCAACGCTTCCAGACGCGATGCGCAAGAGCACGAAGCTCGAGCAGATGTACGTGTGTGTGTCCAGTAGTGGTCGGTGAATGCATGTGACTCGTGAACTCACGTGCGTGTGCGCTCGTCGTGTCTCCGTGTGTTGTTAGCATCCTGCTCTATACAAAGACCGAAACGATCCCCGACTGGGCAAAGGAGCTCAAGCACCTTGAGTACATGTACGATACTCCTCGTGACAGCAAGGCACTGTTCTTGGTGACACTGTTATAACGCATGCGTCCTGACGCCTCCATCCGGATACGATGAATACGTCTCCTTGTTGTAGCCACATTGAAGGGGACTTCAGCGGTCAGAGCCTCATGTACATACCGTTCGACCTCTTATCGAAGATGAAGAACCTCCGCTTCATCCACACTGGAGTCATCCCAAAACTCGCAACGTACCCGTCGCTGAACGGACTGTTCAAGCTCCAGTACCTTGCGATCGCCGCGCCGTACGCGCTCCGAGAGTTGCCAAACCTCGACGACGCTAAGAGCCTGATCTCGTTCGCGGTTGTCGATGCGCACCGCGTTCCGCGCCTCCCGTCACTCCGCGCGGCGACAAACTTGCACAGATTCGGACTCTTCTATCGCAACGAGATGTGCTGCAACGGCTTCATGAACGGGCCATGCAACCCCACAGACAGTCAGTGCATCAGTCGCGACAGCGAACCGGCCGTCAAATGTCTGAATGACTCGATCCCCGACGCCGATCTCGCGCTTATCAAGACGCAGACCACCGGCTCGGTTTGTCTCGACTTTGGCGTCGCTCTCAGCGACTCGGTCGTGACCGCAGAGAGCTCGGACGTAACGTGCGGCGGCGTGACGAGAGCGGACGAGGTGGTCAATAGACGCGCACGAGAGCAGAGCTGTACCTGGTACTTGACTGAATAGTAAGCAATACTTCACGAGCAAACCATCCTCTCAGCTCGCCCGCGTGGCATCGTTCGCTGCGAGCTCGCTGTGGTATGTGATTGCAACTTGCATGAGCATGAACATCGCGTGTTTTCACGGCCATTGTTTGCGCCTTGCACGCGAGCATGAACATTGTGCATTTTAGCGCCTGCGGATTGCGCCTCGTGCGCGAGCATGAACATTGTGCACTTTAGCGCCTGCGGATTACGCTGTGCACAAATGCGCTCTTTCGTATATTAGGACGAAGTTG
>JAADWX010001144.1:0-10094 GCA_023336405.1 Globisporangium echinulatum | reverse complement strand
CGCAACGTCGAGTGCGCACGTGACTGCACGCTCGTTTCACGCCAGTGCGCGTGCAACAATGAACCCGTCGTTCCCCGGTTCGTCAGGCGACCGACACGGACCGCCGCAGCCGCCGCCGCTCGGCTCGGGCGCGAGCTCGGGCATTAAATGTATGAATATTATTCAGTTTGAGCGGACCTATCGCATTTGTATGTAAATTTTGGCGCTTTAAAATGGGCATCTATTTGCGGTGTCGTGTAATGTTATTCGCGTTAGTATTTCTGATATTGTTTATATGTAGAATATTGTCAACATTCCGACCGTGTAAGCATATTTAAATTGGTCGGAGGATATCTCAATATCACAACAACTGATTCTGAAATATGAATAGTCAAAACAACATGACAGAATGATATTATGGACGTAGTGAAACCAACATAGAGCAGTCGACATACAAAATCTAAATCAAACGTTCACAACGAGAGTCGACACCTTTGAGCGAGCAAACGGAGGGAGCGAAGACCTGTGATTGCGCAGGCGGGCCCGGCGACCGAAGTTTACCGAGCGGAGTAGGTAACCATCCGTCCAGAATTCATATTTGATTTCTTGCCCCCTGTCAATCGTGATACAATATTTGAAATATATACTGTCGGAAATAATGGTCAGAGCGATCGGAGTGTTTGGTATATCGTAGAATATACAATCCATTCCGACCGATCGTAATTGAAGTGCGTTATTTGCCACGATTTTATCCAATCACAATTGCGTCGACATCATTTATTTGTGTCCGACCGTTCCAACCAATAAATGGTCGGAATGATTGTCGAGATATATGTCTCCTCATAATGAAGGCAAATGGAAGTGCAAGCCAAAAAATACCCTTACTGTTCCAACACTGTTCCGTCAACTGCTTCTGTATAATTTTGCCCACATTATATTTAGCCCTGTTTGTGTTGCACTTCAATGGCGTATGCGCACTTTTGATTTTCACGACATGGACGCGTTGGTGCCAGCCAACGCGCAAGGCGCGCGCCTCGGCACTAAGTGCGTTTGCACGCTTCTTAGCACAGCAAGATGTAAGCGAGGACTATGTACACGCTTGCATCAATGCTGATGCGTCAGGTACGCGCCTTGTTGCTGTGCTCGAGCGCTTTGGTATGTCTTGTGTGCTCAAGTGGCATGGACGGAAATCATTTGTCACTGAACTCTGTAGTGTCTTATTGGCGTGGAGTGGAAGTGTGGTTGATTGACAAGTATCCCTACAGCGAGCATATGCCGAGAGTGCACTGGTGGGCAATACAAGTGTGTTACAGCGTGCATGTAAAAAACGAAAAGGTGGTGGGTTTGTGCATTCTGCGCCACTCTGTACGAAGAACGATTTGAAAACGTTCATGGAGTGTATGTATGTAAATGGATGCAACGAAAGAGACTATTAGGATGCTGCCTTGGGGTTGTAACGGGGTTGCACTCGCTGGTTATGAAACATAACCCAGCTCATCGGGACTGCCGTCCGCGCAATTACTTTAAGGCTGGCCATAAATTGGCGCCTTCTCCTATTGGCTAGAATAGCACAAATGGCCAATAAGATCGTCAGGGACCTCAAAGCCATTCATATTGTAGGCATCTTAGATTTAGTATAGTATAAAAAATCTACAGGTTCACACCGACTCGTGGAACCGCACCAAGCATGACAAATAACTCTTTTGGTTTTGGAGCTAAACTGCCCAACGTCTTCTTCACCTTCCGTCTTCGAGACTGGAATCCTTGTGAAAGGTGCACTTGCACGCTTCCTCACTGTAGTGCTGCGTAACTCGGGAGGGCCCGGTTACAGGTGTGCTTGATGTGGCATTGTTTCGGACGCGCATCTGATCTTGCTCACGCGCGCAAAGAACACCTATCGATGGCTGCTGACGGCACGCTCGCGTTTGCTGCGCGTTAAGACGGCTCAAGAGCAAGGACTATCGCTCGTGCCCGACAGCACGAGTTTCGTCGTTTGTCCGCTGTTCGCGCTTTCGGCGGCGCTCGCCATGCAGAGCACACCGACGCCTGCTCTCCTCAGCCAGCTCCCGGCGCTCGTCACACCAGCGGCGATCGCTGCGGACGATGCGGCGCCGCTGTACGCGTTGCTGGAAGCGAACCTCGCCGACCTGCGAGCGACCACAACATCCAGGACCAAGAGCGCGAGCGCAAGCACAGCCGATATCGACGACACACCGAAGACCAAGACGATCAAGGCGGAGGTTAGTGTGCATGGGTACATTAAAAGGCTGCTCAAGAGACTGGTTCCACCCCAACCGATGACGGAGGAGCTGACTTCACACTCGTTCCGTCGTGGCGGCGCGCAACACGCGAACGGCTGCGACCGACTCTCGGCGCAGTGGATACTCGACCGAGGGGGTTGGAGCATCTCCGCGATCTGTAAAGGGTTCGCGTACATTTTAAACACCCCTCGGGGAGATCGCAAGTAGCGCGCGTTCTCGGCGGGTGGGCGCTGGACCAGAAGCCAGCGGCAGCAAACTCGGAGCGGCTCGATACGCGCTCGCAAGAAGGACTCGGTCGTCTTCGAGAGTGTCTATTTTCAGGCTGCAGCGGGCATGCGCGCCAAGAGCTCGGAGTCGACACGCTTCTGCGACTCTTTTGCTGCACTACCCGCGCGCTAAAGCGCTGCTGGGAGATGTGCCGCATATAGAGGGGTACGCGGTTGAGGCTGGCCACGACGCACAGCAGCTGCGACGTTAGAGCAGCTGGCGCAAGATGACACAAACGCGGCAGACGAGGACGTGTCCAGGTAAGCAGGAAGCGCGGTCGGTATCGCAAGCGTGCAAGCGAAAATACGGCCATGATCGTCGCCGAGATTGTGGCGATAAACAGCAATCTCGCCAAGCAACTTCTGGTATGCGAAAGCGCGCTGATCGCAGCACAGGCGAAACCGGTTCGATCCTGAGAACGAGCTTGCGCAGCCGCCTAAAAGCTTAAGCACGCAGCATCAGCAAGCCTGTCCGCGATTTGGTACGAGTGGTTTACTCGTGTACCGCGACTATGAGAACGCGGAGAAGACAAGCAACGGCGCTAGACGCGAGGCTGACGTTGGCGTACCTTCGCCTCTTCTTGAAAAATGGCTATAAGCTGCGCGAGTCTAGTGCGAGCTACCGCGACGATGTGCTGTCATTTGGAGCTGCAGCAGAGTCAACTCTCTACGTGTTTCTTCGTGATCGTGGGATTAAGGCCGCCAGCTACGGCACAGTGTTGCGTGTGATGCGCGAACTGCACCGCGCTGGCGAGCTGAACGAACGCACTATCGGGCATTGCTCGCCGCTGATCGCATCGTCGACGATTAACATCCTTAATCTTGACGTCCTCTCCCAGCACTTTGTTGCTGAGCCTTGTGGCGTCCGCTTGCAATACATAACAAACCACTGGCTTATTTCATACACTCGAACTTCGTAACACGCGTACACAAGTATACTGCTGTCGCGCTCATTCGCACACACACAGTGTGTGTGCGTGTGAACTTCCATCTCGCATACTCGCAAGTATGTATGCATACATGTGTTGCAACCTATCTCACAGTGATTCTATCATTGGCCAACGTATTTTCCTATACCCATAATAACATCACTCGTGATCGTATTCGTACGCATTCGTACAATACATACTACGCTGGTTGTTGTTGGGCAACGTGTGTCTTTATTTTGCAGCGGTGAGAGCAGCACGGATTGCAGCATGTGGTAAGCACGGGTCGCAGCGTGGATAAGCGTTGACGGCAGCACGGGTGGAAGCACGGGCGGCAGCGGAGGTAGAAGCACGGGCGGCGGCAAGGGTGAAAGCACGCGCAGCAGCGAAGGTGGAAGTACGGGCGGCAGCGCGGGAGAAGCGCGGGTGGCAGCGGACGAGCTGTAGCACGAGAGGCCACGCGAGTATCTGCACGGACAGGAAGCTGGCAGCAGCAAACGACGAGAGCGACGCAAGAAGATACTTGGCGCGCTGGCTGGCTTGGCGGCGGTGGCGGAGGCGTTGGCAGTGGTGGCTTTGCGACAGTAGGTGGTTGTGGGGTGGGTGTGGGTGGCTGGAGCTGTTGTTGGCTGTGGCGACGTTTGGATCAGATTGTTAATACGCAAAGTACTAATCCTAATTGTTTAATGTAAATTGCAGCAATCATACCAGCACCAATACAATTTGAATTCGGAAACAAAATGGTTACACGCTTCGATGGCGTGTTCAAACGTGTTGATTATGACGCTCGTTTAAGCGCTGCTCGTCTGTACTACACCAGTTACTGTATTCGTATTGATTTGACCTTGACTGAGATATTGCTGGAACGTATGGTATCCTAGCATGCCGAAAAAACACTCTTCAGTTGCGGAACAAACTAAATATCGATCAATTATGCAAGGCGTGTATTGTAACAAATGTATTCGATGTACATGTGTACATAAATTTACTATTACATGATAATTGCGTTGAACTCTTTTGATCATATAATTGAGTTCTGTAGTTTAGCCTACTGTGCCTCACGTGTGATGGAAAACACAAATCAAAAATAATAACGACAACACACAGTATCATCTGTACGCTACATCATTTTGTGTGCATGGCTTACATACAATTATAAGTCCAAGTGATTTTCACATATGCATGGAGCTTAAACGACTGTAACCGAACTCTGCGTATTTGCTATGTCATTTACATTTGGATGGTATAAGGTGTTCTCGCTTGTCACAATATCGAATCCGCGACTTCTGTACTCTTCACAGAGATATTTATACGTAAATGGATGCAAAAACTCTAACTTAAACGACCGATACAGAACATTGTGTATAATTTGATGAGTCAGTCCCAAATGGACAATACAGGCTGTATTCGCTTGTCACGATATCGAATCCGTTCGTGCAAATCGTCAAGCTCAATTTGATATAGTTTCCACGTACTTCAGCTGCGATACAGAAGGTGTGTGAGTGCAAGTAGAATGTGATGTCTTGAGCTCGCTCACGCAGACAGCAAATGTATGTGAACTGAGGATGCTACTGTTTATACTCATGCACATTCGTCAAACGTGTGCAAGTCAGTCAACCCAACGCAGTCACAATTGTTTGTGTGCGAGTTGCGTGACAGATGTCATTTATGTACCGCGATTATGTGCAAATTCCTGTTTCGTCTAGGCAAGCGCCAACTGCGTCGTCGACCGACGGATGTGACAGTCGAGGAAATGTTGACTGTGCCAAATAAAAAAGTATATCGTTGGCTGTCAATTTAATTATCTTTATTACTTCTGTGAGGCGAACACCCATCACCAACGGTTTTACTGCCGCATATGACGTTCTCAATTTTTATTGACAAAAGATGGAAATGAGTAGGTTTTTGGTAGTACTGTTCATCAGTGGTGTAGTAACTAGCTGTACATCAAATAGACCAGTATTACCACACTTGAAACTTTCCGCGGCGAGCATCCATCTCAAAAAAATGCGCAGACAAGAAAAGCCGCTACGCGACAGCGTGCGCTCACCTCCACGATGCACAGTCACGCAGCGACGTTTCGAGGTGACATAGCCGAATACAACGTACGGCTACGACGCCAAGTACAGTCTATTAACATTACAGCAGCACGACCAATTGGTGCCGAGGTCGATATCTTCATTGACGAGACACTCTCGGCTACCACGCCCCGAGCGAAAATTCTTCACAGCATCTAGCCTTTGCTATTCATCTGGTAGCGCCGACGATAGGAAGTTTCTGCCGCAGCGATCACTTGAGTATTGAAGACAGACATGCAGCAGCTCGCACCCTAACATACCATTTAAAATCGACTTAGCTGGGACGTTTGCACAAACTCAAGCTGTACGATTAGTTGACAGGCGTCAGCGGCCACTTGCGCATTATTGAGGCTGAGCATCAATTTGTCGTTCGAAGTAGGTTTCAGGGACGGTCATTATTCGGGTTCATCATGGTGACGTCTGGAGGCTGTGTGAGTCTTGTGAGTCCATGGAGGACGAATTAGTTCTCAGATTTGCTGTCCTTGATTCAGGTGGTGATTACTTCTTTCTTGTGCCTATTAATAAAATTAAGTAGCGATAACTATCGAGACCGGGACGCCAAACCGTTTTGCATCGGCCAATTGTGAAGCGGCGGTACACCGTCCGTAAGAGCAAATCTATCTCGTCGATCCATTCCATCATCTCTCACTCGTCAATGTATGGCGTTGTGTGTATGTAGAATGCAGTTTGGTTCATGTTATAGTTGATTGCATCGCAGTCATTGTA
Source organism: Globisporangium echinulatum (assembly GCA_023336405.1). Lineage (NCBI taxonomy): Eukaryota > Oomycota > Peronosporomycetes > Pythiales > Pythiaceae > Globisporangium > Globisporangium echinulatum. Next base: position 3,858 of record JAADWX010001144.1, on the reverse strand, counting down.
TTGCACCGATAACGACAAAATCTTCAACCTCGTACTTTATTCGCGATCGAAACGATCTGACGATATGTGTGCAACTCATTTTCGTTTTCGTCACTCAACGTACTGCATGTCGGTGTCATGCGAGAAGACGGCGGTTGTTTGACTGGATTTTTGCACCTTTGCTTTGGCGCAAGCAAATTCGGTATCAATACAATCGATCATCAAGGCATTGCAGTACATCGACACGAACTTGTCAATGACCCAGTCATACAGTCTGAAAACCGATCAACAAATTTCTGTATTGTAATGGTTACACACCCTTACATCACACAAGGCATTGTTGCGCCAGTTGTGATACGCTATGTGATCACTGTTTTGTCACACATCTCCTTTCTAACTTGCTTGCTCGACTTGCCTGTTGCCTCTTTGATTCCGACTATGCTTCTTCCACCTCCACAAAGTCACTTGGTGCATGCTCTTGCGTTCAGCAGCACTCGTAGTAGCCTCTTTTGCCTTAATGTCGCGCTACTTTAGCGGACTCGGCAAGAGTGTGAAGACGCTATTGATTAATTGGCTGTACGATGAGTGTAACCATGTGGTGTCGCTTTTGTGTATGAAAGTTTAAATTCATATTAGACCAAATATTTGACGCGGGTAGTCGTTCATGCGAACCTTTTAAATTGTTGCTCTATAATAATAGTCATTGCAACATTTTGACATAATGATGTTTGTCTCATCTCTTCAGCATTTGATACCTTTAAATGAGTAATGTCTCATTCTTTGACTAATTAGGTGCATATAGTTTGAGCAATGTGAAATTGAAACCTATAATAGCAACATTTTGACAGAATGATATTTGTCTCATTCTTGATCATATGTTACGTCACAATGAGAGATGTTTCATTCTGATATTATTTTTGAATCGATGGGTGCGAAAATTGCGATTCAATGTGAATTGCTGCAATTGTACCAACACAAAAGCAATTCGGAAACATCATGGTTGCGCTTCGCGATGTCGTGTCGCCGAATGTGTTGCTCGTAGCGTTCTTCACGGCGCTGCTCTCGTCCGCGCTGGACCAGTACCCGTCATCGCTCACAATCGAGCCCTTTGAGCCGCAGTACGCGCTGCGCACGGTCGCACAGCAGACGCGGTACGAGCAGAACCCAAACATTGCGCACAGCAGCGTGTTTGCAACCAGCAGCCCGCTGTATGCGCACGCCGAGGTGCTGTTCCCGAACGCATCGCTTCCTGCACCACAGAGCCTCGCTGTGTCAGCAGATGGCCGCGCGTTTGTCGGCCTCGCAGACGGCCGTATCGTCTCGTTCCGCGACGACAACAACAATGAGCTATCGCCGAGCGAGTTCTCGCGCACAGGGCGGTCGCTGCCCGACTGCGGCCTTGCAAACGCGACGCTCGAGACGCAAATGCGCTGTGGACGCGCAATCGCGCTCGCGTTTGCACCAAGTGCGTTCCTGCGCAAGTTTGTCGACCGCATCCCCGACGCAACGCTGTTTGCAAGCGAGCAAGTGCTGCTTGTCGCCGATGCGTTCCGTGGCGTGTTCCTCTTTGACGCGCGTGGCCACAAGACATTGCTGTTCAGCGCTGCCGGCAAGCACAACACGCTGCGGTTCCTCACAGGCCTTGCAGTCTCGCGCCGCGGCGAGATCTACGTGACCGACGCGTCGCGCACGTTCACGCGGCGCGACCTCGTTGCAACGCTGCTCGAGCGCTCGGCGACCGGCCAGCTCGTGCACTATAGCCCGGAAACAGCAACAGCAACTGTGCTCGCAGCGGGCTTGGCGTTTCCAACTGGCGTTGCGCTCGTCGACAACGACAGCGCAGTGCTCGTTGCGCTTGCTGCACAGCACAAAGTTGCAAAGTTTACACTAACGACGCAAACGCTCGAGGACTTTGCGTTCACACCAGGTGAACCGAGCGGGTTGTCGATTGTTTCGACTCCTAGTGGTCGCGACGTGCTGTGCGTCGGACTGTTTGCACCTGCAACTGCAATTGAGAATGCAATTGGGCGGTCGACAAAAGTGCGCAAATTGCTGGCGTTGCTGCCGGCAACTGCAACGTTGCAGTTGTTGCAATTGCGCACAGCGTTTGCAACGCTCGACATTGCAACTGGCGACGTGCGCCAAGTGTACGCGCAGACGTTTGGGCACTCGCCGTATATCTCGAGCGTCTTTGCGTTCCGCGGCTTTTTGTACCTCGGCAGTTGGCACCGCGACGGGCTCGTGCGCGTACCAGCAGCAGCGTTGCAGGAGTAGCAACAGATATGTCGGATTGACTGATTAGCGAAATGGGGCTCTCATTGCCTCCCCCGGCACACATGAACAGATGCAACGAGCAGCAGATGATAGTGTGAATACATCAATAGACGCTGTTTGCGTGCGTTCGTGCGTGTATGCACACTATGAGCCATCTGACGACGGTTCATGTGTGCGTGTGCTTCATAGTGACAACGACGTAGATCTTTGTGCTCTACTGCGACTGCAAAGAGACGGCTGGATGAACGCAGAGCCAATCGCCATCCGTTGATCGCGCAGGGCGTCAGCTACTAGTAATACCCTTGATATTGCCCGATGTGGCATGCATCGAGACGCACATGCCAAGCAAGAGTGCTGCGTGAACGGATCCATGTCGCCCTCGATTGCTTGCACGTTCGCTTGGTGGAGTTGAAGCACAAGTTGCTGATACATATATTCACATTCTACACACAAACATGTATGAATCTACATTTGTAGTCTATAGATCTGTCTTCAACTAAGTATGCAATAGTGTAGACAAGAGGTGCAAACTGGGTGGTCAAGAATGCGCGCAAACCTCCCCCTCTCGCAGCTACTCGCTCCCTTCGTTTCGTTCCCTCGCTTTTCGCTCGCAGCGATTTGCTGTACGTAGCAGCGTGAGTGGCCATGGACAGCACGATCAAAGGGAGGAAGGCCTGCAGCGGTCTGCGGTCGGGCGCGCTCATTCCCGCTTTGGAAGAGAACAAGTTCATCGATCACCATGGCTGACCAGAAGAAGGAGCACCTGTCGCTCGTTGTGTGCGGCCACGTCGACGCCGGCAAGTCGACGACGACCGGCCACCTGATCTTCAAGCTCGGTGGCATTGGCGAGCGTGAGATGGCGAAGCTCCAGGCCGAGGCCGACTCGAAGGGCAAGTCGTCGTTCGCGTTTGCGTACTACATGGACACGTGCAAGGAGGAGCGCGAGCGTGGTGTCACGATCCAGTGCAACACGAAGGAGTTCTACACGCCGAACTACCACTACACGATTGTCGACGCGCCGGGCCACAAGGACTACATCAAGAACATGATTACGGGTTCGGGCTCGGCTGACGCGGCGCTCATCCTCGTGCCGGCTGAGAAGGGTGGCTTTGAGGCTGCTATCGCCAAGGCTGACCCGAAGCTCGGCGTTGACGAAGGCCAGACGCGCCAGCACGCGCGTCTCCTTTTCCTCCTCGGCATTGAGCAGATCATTGTCGGCGTGAACAAGATGGACTCGTGCGACTGGAACGAGGCGCGTTTCAACGAGATCAAGGACGAGTTTGTCAAGATGATCACGACAATCGGTTTCAAGCCGAAGAAGGTGCCGGTGATCCCGTACTCGGGCTTCCACGGCGAGAACTTGGTGACGAAGTCGGAGAAGGCGCCGTGGTACAAGGGCTGGAAGGCGAACATGAACCCGACGACCGTGATTGAGGGCTGGACGATCCTCGACGCGCTTGACAAGCTCATCAAGCCGCCAAAGCGCCAGCCGGACGCCCCGCTCCGTCTCCCGATCTCGAACATCTACAACATCAAGGGTGTTGGTCAGATCATCTGTGGCCGTGTCGAGCAGGGCACGGTCCGTCCGGGTGACATTGTCGGCTT
>JAADWX010001143.1:0-10106 GCA_023336405.1 Globisporangium echinulatum | reverse complement strand
TTTCATCGACGTGCACTACATCAGGCATATCGTGAAAGTACCGCGATCGCAGCCCTGCCTCGCGCGAAAACGCATCACATCGTTAGAAGCAAGCATACACGCACGGCAGCTGCGAACCCTTACCGAGTGGACGCTCTACAAATGAAAGCGCAAAGCGCAGACGAGCGAGCTTCTGGTCAGGTTTGAGCGTAGGCTTCACATGCACTGTCGTCCGCCGGAGAGCGCTACCCTTGCCAATGTGTCGCTACAGCGTCGACTTCGGGATTGCTGCCGCTGCAGCTGTCGACCGCACTGTCGTACGCTGTCGCACAGGTACCTCTTCCACTCGCTTCATAACGTCGTCGCTCGAGTACTTCGGCGGACGCCCGCGAACAGGTATCACAGCGATCGTGTCATCGCCCTTCCAGTGCGCTGACCGCACAGCGCGCACTGTGTTTCGATGGCAATCGTACGTTGTTGCAGCGGCTGTCACGGCGCCGTGTTTCAGCTCACCGCACTCGCTTGTTCTAGCCGCGAGAAACGTCAGAAGACGTGCGCGGTTGATCTCGTTGAGATTGGCTCGTCCTGGCGTGCGCGGCATGTCGATCAGTGGGCGTGTGCAACGTTGCTCAAGTCACTGCGAATTGTTTCTTTTGGGCGACGAATTAGGGCCATCCAAATTATATATCGCGACAGCCAATCGAGCCAATGGCAAAAATTCACCTCAAATATGAGTACCACAAAAATCAAAAATGCACATTTCTTTATGGAGCAGAGGAAGCAATTTACTAACAGTTGAACACATCATTTGGGAAAATTTAGATTTGGTCGGGCATCATTCATAAAATCAGCTAAATTTCAAATTTTAGCGTCAATTTCTTTGGTCATTTTAGGTGTAGTGCATTCGACGACTCGGATTGGCAAATATACATTGGCAAATGATTAGATTTGATGTATAACCAACTGCAATTTACCAGATTCGATCGCAGTAAACTTTGTTGAAAAACTAGTCAGGTTAAAGGAAATAGTTGTGCTTATTTTCACTAATAATAATCAAACACTTCCATTCGTTGAGATTTTGAATCAGTACATACACTACAGAGAATCAGTTAGTGTGGCATGCTATTGTTCTCCAGCCTTACAATATATCATGCTGACGAATTTGTAATTTGTTTTGGGTAGGGCATTTATTAGAAATAGAATGGACTAGTTTCCCTGATGCATAACCGTAGGAACACTTTTTAGCGACACAAAACACAGCCAGTGTAGCAACAGCAGCCAACACTATTTGAAAAATAGTAGTTTATGTATACGACTATATGATTGTTAATACATAAAAATACACAAAAACACAACTGTAATGCTAATACTCTAGTTGTGATCATTATGTAGGTCGACGTGGGAAATGATCTTTGCCAATGTAGTACAGTCAATCGTGGAGTAATCGGATCTGGACGTACAGAGCAAACGCATAATTGATGTTGGAACCGCAACGGACAGAACGCAATACAGACAGAGCGGTGCGCTGTGGCTCGGTCTAAACTATGTTTGGCACATGTTTATACATCGTCGATCAATTTCATATAATTCTTAGCACCTTCGTTTTGGTGACAGAAGCAGCTACCTCAAGCGCACAAGTCGACTTCGACAACTCTTGAACCGCGCAAGGCGCGCTATTATGTTAAACAATTCGGAGGGTATATTTGAGGCGCTGTTCGCTATCTCGCAGCGTACATCACACTTCCTGCGGCCTTGCATGGTCTGCAAAGGCGAAAACGATGGGTCGCATCCGAATAACTCAACGTCAACTTGATCGTCATCTCTACGCCGTGGCCCAGACTCGATCGTGATAGACATTATAACAGGCAGAATCGGCTGGTTCAGAGTAGGTTGCGCAGTCAAGCAAGTTAGAGCCGCGATCAATAGCTAAACAAACACCAGTTTATCGCATTTGCCTCATACGTCCTAATGCCTGGTTTTGAAGTATTGACAAGCGCCGCGACGCCAGCCAGCATCGACCACAGCCGTGACAGGGCCGAGCTAACCGTTCGGGGAGAACACGTCGACCGGTCGTGGAAGAAGCGAAGCCGACAGCTTTAAAATAATTGCGAACCTCGTCGACCTCCAGGCACAGATAACGCAGATGGAGGTCTTAAAGCACAAGCGAGATCACAAACGATACGAGGAAGAGCGCGGCGCGATCGACAACAACGACGAAGGCGGTGGATCGATGCACACACCTGAAACTTGTGGGCGAGCGAGCCGACTTTGCGTGTATGGCGCGAGCAGTAAGGCGGTGCCTCTGGAACGGCGCAAGACGTAAGCAGCGTCGCAATTTCTAGCGTCGACACGTGCTACTGCTATGAAATACGTGTAAAGATGGCTATGCGCATCTTGGTCGAGCTTTTGTACAGATTCACGGACCACGGCACTGAGCGGATATGTATAGCTGTACAGCTTGTTGTGTCTTGCTGTATAAATACGGTTTTGATCTGCACATTGAACAAGAGCGATAGGAGATGATACTGTAATATGTATGAAACATCCAGTATTGTCACAATGCCTAGTTAGCAAATTTATCGCCATACATCCTTGCAGCACACATTGTCTTGGCACGCATTGCAATGTCTTTCGTTGCCACGCAACGTCTTGCTTTGCCTTCTAACGTCTTTTTTTTGGTATGTTATGTCCTGTTTTGTCAAACAATGTCTTGATTTGCTATACATTGACTTGTTTTGCCTTGTGACATCTTGTTTTGTCATAGAATTCTGTTTTGTCATATTATGTCCTGTTTTGTTTTACATTGACATGTTTTGTCTTGTTTTGCTCTGCATTGTCTTATTTTATTATTTTGTTTTGTGTACAATGTCTTGTCATTCCTCGCAATGTCTTTCTGAGCTGTGCAATGTCTTGCTGCAAACTGTGATGCAATCGTCTCGCCGTGCCCTGTAATGTCTTGCCGTTCCTTGCCCAGATTTGCTCTCAACTACCGAACCAAGCAAACTGATAGACGCGACATCACACCACGAACGTCTGCATTGTTGTTTCACTGATACTGTTCACGCCAATCATGATGCTGTGCTCGATCGGTTTGCACAGTACTACCTCGATACTCGATTCTCAATGAGCAATGTTCATTGTTTCCTACTACTCAGAGAACCATGCAAACGAGTACGCTACGAGAGCCCTGTCGATCAGCAGTGGATGTAGCTGAAGATCCCCTTGATGTCATCGAATGCCATGTCGTGCTCGCGCGTGAAGCACGAGACGTGGCCTTGTACCATGTACTTCCAGCGCGCACCCCACGGTGTGTACGTGAACAAGTCCTTGTCGCAGCCGCACTCGCCCCGCACGCGACCGTCGTAGAAGTAGAAGAACAGGTTGTAGTCGTCGTCGAGCGACCAGCTGTGGTCCCACGCACACGCGTGCTGGATTTCGTCCCAGTTGAAGCTCCACATCGCGCCGCATTTGCGTTGGATGCCAGCCTTTACGACCTCCAAGCTCGTGGCATTCGATGACGCGTTGGTGTTCGTGCTTGCTCGCAGTGATTGCGTGGTCAAGGCTGGCACGTCAGGAAGCTGCTGATCGGTCGACGTCTCGACAGCGGTGGCTTCAATGCTCGGAACGGTTGAGACAGCAAGTGTAGCAACAGCGAATGCCGCTGTGGCGACGACTCCTGACACGACGCGCATGTTGTTGTTGGCAGTGGTAGAACTGGCGTCGGCGGTGATAGCAGTAGCGATCCGAGTTTGTGTGCTTGTGCACTGGAGAATGTGTGAATGAAGCAAACCGAACCGACCGACAGCTCGCGCATGTGTGCGTGCATGACAGAGTTCTGTGCTCTCGCCTCTCACCTACGCTCGGTCTTCCATATGCATAAGACGTCTACAGCGAGGCACATCAAGTAGCAAACGCAGGAAGAGGGAAGGCATGGGTGCGTGCGATTGCGAGACCTCTCGCAATGACTGGAGGTTTCCGAGGTTGCTTGCTGTTCACTGTAGAGTGGCTTCATGAAACACATTCGCGCATGTCTGGTCGCGCCGAACCAGATGATGGGAAAGACAGAGATGACCCTACGTGCAACTCACGTATTTGCAGTCTGGGAGCTCCTGCAACACATCGCAACAGACTGTCCTCACCGCGATGGAGTGCAAACGATGCTGGGCGTGAGCGACTATGTACGCAAGTGCCGTCACTCTATGAAGCAGCCCGGTGCGCGCTAGCAGAGTGCTCTTTGACTCGACGAGATGAATTACTAGTATTGTCCTGTGTGGGACGAAGACGACTCAGCTCTTCTAATCCGAGCTTCGATTCCCTTGACCTACCAATGTCGTCGACTCCCTCGGTTGCCCGCACCGGTCTAACTCGTAGCGGTGTCGGCCTCGACTCGGACCTCGGACACGACCTCGATCACCGCGCAATCTCTCAGTCCTTTAGTTTCTCACTCTCCAACCTTCCTCCACACAAGCAAGCGTCCACGTTCACACACTCCCTATCATCATGCGCATCGCTTCCTCTGCTGCTGTGCTCGCGACTGCGATGCTCGCTGCCAGCGTGACTGCTGCGTCGCTCGACGTTGAGCCAGTCGAGACGACGACGATGACCAACAACAACACCGTCAACGCAACAGACGACGGTCATGCGATCGGCACTCAGCGCACCCGGTGCAGTATAATGAAGAATGATACTTGGGACGACATCAAGGTACGTTGCTGTGTGTCTCTATGGAGCCCGAATCGATTGGATAGTATGGACACAACGGCAGAGACGAAGTGCTCACGCTGTTGATCTGTATCTGTACATCTCGTTTTTGTTATGACTCGTCAGTACTCGTGCGTGTGGGCGCACGGCGGCGAGTGGTCGACCAGCTACAACCACTTTCACATGTCCTACACCAACTATGTCATCATGGAGTGCGGCTGCGACCAAGGCCTCTGGAACTACAACCCATGGGGCAAGCGCTGGACCTACTCATGGAACCAAGAGGAACAGATCTTTTGCTACACGCGCGATGGCAAGGACGTCAACGAAGTCAAGCACTTGTTTGACGCCTACACCTGCTACAACTGAGAGGTAGCGTGAGGCGCTCCACTCGTCGTCGTCGTTGGCATCGAGCCACTACAGACTATTGACGGACGCTGTCGATCCAGTTCTTGCGAACACATGTGCGTGTGAGTGTGTGTACATGTGTACGTATGTGTAAGAGGCTGCTATAGCCGTTTGAGTACAACGAAAACAAGCCCACCTGTCGTCTCCATGTCGCTCTCATACCTCGACATCTGCACGTTGTTAAGCATACTCTCGGACTGCGGTCGCATGTGGACTACGTGCTGAAGCTGGTGCTGACGGTCGTACGATGACAACGCCAAAATCAATCATTTTTGATCAACCAAGACAATATCAATTCCAATAAATATATTGTTCGAAAGCCCTGAATCGGACAGATCGTCACGTCACGTTGCGACGACGACGTGCACTTGGACGTCGTGTGCATCGACGTCATCGAGTGCGACTGACTCGAACCCGGCACTCTCTGTGCTGCTTCTGCAACCACCTACGCGGTTCACCCACACGGCCATTGTGAATGGCAGTGCTTCTTCGAGCGCGAGGTACAGACCGTACGGGATCGGTGGCGTCGACCCAAATGGCCAGCACCAGAGCCCAAGGCGCATGCCGTCGCGCAGCTGGTGACTCAAGAGCGCAACGACGACAAAGCTCACGCGTGTCGCACGTGTTTGTACTGTCGAGCACACTGCGACAACGAGCGCGACGGCTACGATGAACGTCACCGCGTGGCCAAACGGTCGGTGCTGTGTGACGGCATCCCAGTCATAGCTGTTAGCATTCGGTACTAATATAGATAGTGTCCTATATTAGTATGAACACGGACCATGAGGTGTGTCGCGCCGTCGATGCTGAATGCTCTCGCTGCGATGAAGTGGTCGATGTCGAGCAGTGAAGCTGCGATCCCTGCGAAAGCGCATTGACGTATGAACGCGCGCCATTCGATGCTGTTGTGTCCATGCAGCAGCTGCTCAATTGTATCGTTGTTCGTGACGTCAGGCAGTGGCGACGAAGAGCGTCTTGTTGCGTTCGTCTGACAGAGAAAGATGCCCCAGCAGCAGAACGCGACGGCGCCGTGTGCGCTGCTGTCTGCGAGGTGCCGCACGAGCGACGCGTCCTTTAGGAACCGCCTAGCGTCACACACGGGCACACGAGCGAACAATAGCTGAATGGTCAGCTGCGCTTGGTAGAAGCGCGCAGATCCACACAGCCACGCACGCGCATGATCATTGAGTGAGTACGTACTGCTGGGCGAGGAACGCGTCGCTCGCAACGCAGATGGCGAGCAGCGCAATCATGAGCACGCGCTGCACGCACGTTCCGAAAGTCCATGTGGCTGCAGCGGCATTGGCGTCGCGGTGCCGACGCTTGCACAGACGCTGTCGCCATGCGCTCATTGACAAGCAAGTGTCGTTGTACGCTCGTTCGATTGTTGACAGGGCGGACAATGGCAGTTTGACAGCTCGAATTGCTGGCATTGCCCAAAAATGACCACATTCAATTAATATTGTATTGTTGTCTACTACCACCACAAACGAGCCTTGCCACAATAGTTGGTGACATCATACCCAATTTACAAATATCAGATTACTGTTGACAATTGTATTATTGAAGAATCATTTCGAACAAAGGGTTCGATTTGACTTTGCTAGCGAATCAGCGCATTGTTTAGATTCGTTTTCTTTCTTGGAATAGAGTCTGTTATATTATGTTTTCGTAAAACGAGTCAAATTGGCAAACCGTTAAGATTTTATTTTACCCGATCCCTACTGATGCGAAACTAAAGAGTACAATGAAGTACTCTGTATTTATGTTAACGCCAATATATATATTTAACGAGTATATCAATTGGCAATCAGCTCGTAACGTTGCTCACATGTAATTGACAGTCAGCAATAATATACACTGTCTAACGTCAAGTGACGCACACAAGCTGCAAATCGATCTATGTACGCCACATCACAAAAGAGCCAGACCACCCATTGTCTGAATTCCGTCAAGCAAGCACAGACGGACAGAAATATCGAACTTAGTTTAACCACATACTGAAATCAAGTACACGCAGTCTTGCAAATCGTCCTGTCTGCTGTTGTTGCCTTGTTGCACATTGCAGGCGCACGCCATTGCATCACGACACCGACACGCTGTGCTATCGGTCCTGCTGTTCCTGCAGCGGCGTCTGCTCAACGATCATTCCCATTCCCCCCACTGCGGCCGCGCGAGACCTCTTTCTTCCGCGCGCTCGCACGTACTAGTACACCACGCTGCTCTGCTGTCGCTATCGACCAACGTCCACGTACCCCACCACAGCACACCCGCCACACACCCGCATTGACACCAACAAGCGAGCGAGCGCGTCAGTTCAGTTCATTGCTTGAGCCAAACAAACAGGTCCGCCCCGCACAGTACTCGCACACTTACACGCCCGCCCCGCACAATACTCGCACACTTACACGTCCGCAGCAATGGCTCGCTCAGTGCAGAGGTTTGTCGCACTCGCAGCGACACTGCTGCTCGCTGCGCTCACGCCAGCACCGCACAACGTACTAGTCGCTGCGACTGGCGTGTGCTACTCGCCGTTCCACGACGAGCGGTACTTTAGCGACCCGAGCGCAATCAAGCGCGTGCTCGCCGACGACATGCAGCACATTGCGCGCTCTACCAACTTTGCTGCTGTGCGAACGTACCACGCGCAGTTCTACGGCGCGAGTGTAGGGGACGCCGCACACGCAGCGGGTCTCCAAGTCGCAATCGGCATCCAAATGATTGGCGACCACGACGCGCCGTATGCGTACTTAGCCGACGACATCGACGCAGCAGTCGCTGCTGCAATCGCGCATCCCGAGAGCGTGCTCGCGATCTACGCTGGTAACGAGAACTTGCGCAACGGCGCATTCGGCGCAAGCTCAGCCGACGACATCATTGCTGTGATCACGCACGTCAAGCAAGCGCTCGCTGGTACAAAGGCTGCCCACGTCCCAGTCGGGACCGTCCAGCGGCTTGAAGAGTGGCTCCACGCAAGCGGCGCCGACCGACTGGCCGAGGTATGCGACGTTGCGGGTGTCAACATCTACCCGTTCTTTACACGCGGCGGCGAGCGCGACATGAAAGGCGCGCTCGCATCGCAGTGGACGCTTGCAACAGCAAAGCTCGGGGCAAAAGCGCGGCTCACGGAGACTGGCTGGCCGACGCACGGCTCGATCTCGGACGCTGGGAATACGCCGACTGTTGCAAATGCGCAATCGTACTTTAGCGAATTTGCAACCTGGGCAGCGACAAATGTGCAAACCCAGGATGCATTTTATTTCATGATGTTTGATTTGCTGAGTGCGCACGCGACCGACTACGAGCAGCACTTTGGCGTCGCGACGGCCTCGGGGCAGCTCAAGTTTCCACTCAAGGACGTGCTCGCACAGGCAGCCAGCACCAGCAGATCGATCAGTAACAACAGCAACAATAACACGGTTGCAAACGGCGGCGGCAAGCCAAATGCGACAAGTGCAACAAATACGAGTCCAGCCAAGCCGATAGTGACGACTGCAAGCAGTTCGATCAAGACGATCAAGACGAGTGGGAACGACGTAGATGACGACATCGCAGGCGAGAGCGACCGCAGTCTCGACGCTGGATTTGCACCGCTCGAGCCATCAACGACGTCGTCAAAGGCAAAGCCTGCGAGCCCGACGACTGCGTGGCCCGTCGTCACGACTCAGACTCCGACCGAGACGCAGACGCCAATGCCGACAGTCGTCGTCGTCGCCTCGAGCGCCATTGGAAACGCTCTGAGCACGGCAACAGGTCCGACCGTTGAGAGTAGCACTTTAGTGACGGCGCCTACGACTGTGACGTCCAAGCCGCTACTCCCACACTCGGCCGGGTCGTCAGCACTCGACGGAACGGCCGGCAGCGGTCCTGGCGGTATGAACGAAATGAACGTCGGCAATGGCTCCGGCTCGAGCGGCATCGGCATCGGCGGATCAGGCAGCAACGGAACCAACACAGTACCCAAGTCGGACCCAGACGTCGGCGACGTCGTCATTCGCCCACCAAACGCACCGGTCGCAGCGCCGGACGTTGCGAACTCCGCAACGTTCGCACCAGCTGCTTCAACAGCTGCTATAAGCAAAGCAAAAGAGCAGGAGATCCTCGCGCAAGAAGCGCGCGCAAAGAACGAGCGAATTGTCGCTGGCAACCAGAGCATGGGCGTCCAGGTGATCACGATCGCCATTGGCCTTGCTGGCGTCGCGACGATCGTTGTTGCTGCTGTGTATATGCAAAAGCGCCGCCACGAGCGCGAGAATCGCTTGTCGATTACGGCAGTTGATGCGCGCGAGTCGACGCCGAGCGTGTACAACGACCCGCTTGGCACGCGCTTCTCGAGCATTGTCATGATCACACCGAACGGCGACGGCGTCTGCATTCTTTGAGGCGATAAACTGTCCGAATGTAGGTGTCATCGAACAACGCAGCGTACGAGCACGTACACACAGCGCTACCTGTCGTCTACGGTCTCTTTCTCAGTCGGTCATTCACGACCGATCAACACAAGCTCCAAGTAGCTCTAAGTATCATGTATACCACACAGTTTTGCGATCTCGACACTACGATTTTCCTGTTGTCTTCGTATTATACAACACTGTCGTCGTCGTACGTACGAGTACACCTGTACGCTTCAGCAATCCAGTGAGACAGCAGCGTAGTCGCTAGCTGCACACAGCAGCTTTTGCATTCGCACGTGAGCCACACTACTGATGATCGCCTCAATACAACAACAACATCAATAGTAACAGAATGCATTTCTGCGTGATTGACTCGTCAGACCTTCACTCGCCACAAATGCACTTCCTGATTTGGAATGAAAAATATCCAGCCAGATTGTGATTTATCCTATCTGGGTCACATACATCGCTCGCGCCACTTGCTCCTGCAACTCACTCTCGGATCTGCGCTCCACATCCTACGGCCCCCACGCACAAGCACACAAGACGCTTCGATCCATGGCGACGCCACATCTTGCCCACCGACTGCCTTGGATTGCACTCGGCGACATCATCAAAGACACG
>JAADWX010001142.1:0-10119 GCA_023336405.1 Globisporangium echinulatum | reverse complement strand
GTTAGCGTGATGCAAGAAGAGCAGCGTCGAACAGGTTTGGCTCACACGTTTGGCTTTTTGATACAACGTTTGTTGATCAAAATCGAGAGCGGCTATGCGCGTGTTTGTGACGCTTGTTTGCTGTTGGAATGCCAACGAAGGTGCAAGAGTAGCGAGATGAATCTGTTGACCGGTCGACTTGATGCGTTCGTGTGTCTAGCGCAGAGTATGCATTTGATCGATTGCAATATCCGGTCGGTCGGAATCGTGACTCGACTGATCATCGCAGCACTGCTCGCAAAAGCCAGGGAACCAGCGCACCAACCTGTGCGAGGGAAGCCTGAAAACAGTGGCAGCGAGCCAAACGACGATAAAAACACAAGTCGTCTGAACATTCGACGAAGCGTTTGGTCGGTCGCATTCATCACATGTTTGAGGGCTGATAAAGTATGCTGCGTGGAACCCATCTCGTCGTGCATCGGTCGGTTGGACAAACACTAGCCTAATACACTGAGCAGTCTTGCTTTGTACTCGCACCACCATCACACCACTATGCTCGTTATGGTTTTATTATTCGTTATGTTTCTTGCTTGTCACAATAGACAAACGTCATCGGAACATACGACATACGACTGGTTGGTCGGGCGCGTCCGAGTGTCTGCGCCCTTGTAAAATATACCGCATCAAATGTTTTCGTCGCACATGGACGGTTGGGTAACCTGTCAGCCAAACTCACTGAGGACGTAAGCTACAACAACACCTCCCACATCATCACCATATTGCTTGCAACACTAAAAACACTTGCTTTACAATCCTATGAGCCATCACATCACACCACCTCGCTATATTGTTTGATTCCATCAGTGGTTTTCTCTAAATTTTGCTTGAAGTGGTCTTTCGTGCGTTGGTGTTTGCGGGAACCACAGATTCCACTCGGCAGGAACCATCTCGATCTCAACAACTCTTGCTCTCGCTTTGGTCGTGTGATGCAAGTGATTAGCGCCATGCAAACACACTCGTACAAAATCTACGTGATGTCTGGAAAACTTGCATTGTGGCGGATATTAAAATAAATTTGACCAGATTACCATTTATCTTTGATTTCAGACAATTATATTTAAATTAGAAACTCAATAAACATTGCACATTCTATGGTGTGCAACAGTCACTGAACATATTTGGGAAATTAAAAAGCAAACGTATGCCATTTTTACTTACGCTTTTTGACAAAGACATTACGACTGCATCTGCACTCTTTTGCTATTTACACCGCATACAGACGCGATTGATTGCGTTGCTGCTGCCGATCAGGCAGTCAAACAACAATGTTGACTCCACTCGTGTGCCGGCTCTTGCGAAGCATTCGCTGTCCTACTTGTTGACTCTGAAAGATATGCTTGCATGACTGTCATTGAGCGGTTTGCTTTGGTTGTGGTGTGTATGCCACCTCAACACCAATTTATCCACCATCACCCATTCACCCAATCACCCACATATAAAATTTTTGGAACGTTCAGCCTACAATCCACCGTATCCACTACGCAATCGGATGCACTAAACCGTGAAATCGCATTATCTGGCAATTCTATTGTACTGCATACGCGAGAAGACTACCTAATAGATACGGTGTCCTTTGACCTACATTAGTCACGATTACACTTATGTCGGCTTCTGAGGATTAACGCTGTTTGTCGTCGACTTTGTATGTAAAACGCAAGTAATACCAAAGTCAAGTACAACGAGATCCATGCAATTTGTCTTCGACTTTGTATGTGAATTACATATAAGATAAACAGTTATTGAATAAGATCTGATGTAAACTGCTGCTGCCGCAGCGTCACGTACGCTTCGACAATGTAGCCACAGAGCGGCTCGGGGATGCTCGGCACGTACTGCTTTGCAATGGCGATAAAGTACCGTAATACATCGGGGCGCACCGGCTCGAACGTCATCTCGGGGTTTCGACTGAACCGATGGACACACGTGACACTCTCACTGCACACCACCAGTCTGCAGCACCTGCGCGCCGTGGCCAATGTGCGTGATGAAGCTCGTGGGTTTCGGGAACGCGTGGTCCCCAAACACGTGTGTCGGATACCCTTCGTCGAGCTTTGCGAGCAGCGCCGCTGCACTCGCGCGCTGCAACAGCACGACAATGCAGCCGCCAAAGCCGCCGCCAGTCATGCGCGCGCCATACACACCCGGTACAGTCCGCGCAATGTCAACGAGCGCATCGAGCTGCGGCGTGCTCACTTCGTAGTCGTCCCGCAGCGACGCGTGGCTCGCAAACATCCGAGCGCCCGCGTCGACGTACTGATGCGCATTCACAAGCTCGACGGTCTCGAGCGTTCGCGCGTTCTCGGTGATCACGTGCCGCGCCCTGCGGTACACGACGTCGTCGTCACCCAACTGCGCGCGCACGGTATCGAGCTGCGCGAGCGTCGCGTCGCGCAAGTGCGTCACGCCTGGAAACGTTGTCTCGAGCGCCGCGACGGCCGCTTGACACTGCGTCACGCGCGCTTTGTACTCGCCACCGCTGAGTTCGTGGTTCACGTTCGAGTTCGAGACAACGATGACAACGTCCGGGTCCGTGAATGCGACTGGCGTGGCGTGGTGCGTGCGGCAGTCAATGAGCAGCGCGCACTGGCCGCGACCGCTTGCTGCGATGAACTGGTCCATGATGCCGCACGGCACGTTGCAGAACTCGTGCTCGGCCGCTTGGCACAGCAACGCTTTCTGCGTCAGCGAGATGGTGGCGAGACCATAAGCGCTCTCGAGAAACGTCGCAAACGCGACTTCGAGCGCTGCTGAGCTGCTCAGCCCGCTGCCAAACGGTACGCGGCTCGCAATCGCAGCGCGGACGCTCAGTGTCGAGTGGCCTGTATGGCGCAAGTACGTGGCAGTCACACCACGGACGTAGTTGCCCCATGCAGGCACACCAGATACGATCTTGTGCGCGTCGTCGGCTGGAAACTGCACGACGTCGCCTGGGAACTTGGCCGATACGACCCGTGAGACGCGCGTGTCAGCATCGACATCACTATTGTCGTTGCTATTGCTATCAGTGTAAGTGCCAGGAGATGCCGCTGGCGTCGCAATGCCGACGACGACCGTGTTCTTGTCGAGTGCAAGCGGGAGTACAAAGCCGTCGTTGTAGTCTGTGTGTTCGCCAATGAGGTTCACACGACCTGGTGCACTTGCAATCGTGAGCGCTGTGCGCGGCACGTCGCGAAAGCGCGGGAACGACGCGTAGAAGAGCGCAACGGCCTCCTCGACGACCTTGTTGAGCTTCGGCATTGCTGTCGATGCGAGCGGCATAGCGTCGGACGACGTCGACACAGCGACCGCCATGGTGTCGACTGAGGCGATAGTGTTCGGAGTGTGGAGGAGGGGGGCGGGAAGCGACGACACTAGCGAGGGAACGTGCGTCTCACGTGGTCTCTCGATGGCGGCGGTGACTGTCGTGAACTGACGCGGTTCAGAAACGTGGTGCGAGGGATCAAGGGTTTTCCTCCTGAACATGATGCGACAGGCCAAGTTCAACCGCATCATGTTCGATAGGGAGTTATCACCCATTTTAGTGACATTCGAGTGACATACCATGGATACACTGTCACAGGTTGGTGACGTTGAATGATGGAAAGCTATGATGGTGCACTACCTCGTGGGCCTCTGCCGCTAAGCCCATGCGCTGCTGCTGGAGTGGCCGAGCGACGCGACCGACCAGCGGCGCTAGCTCAGTCGTCCCAGTCGTCGGACGCAAAGTTTGCGTCTGCCGCGACGCCACCAAAACCCACGGTCGTTTGGTGCTATTATACGAGCCACACGAACACATGAGTTCGTACACACGCGTCAGACTCGCACCGGTAGATGTCACTGACACACACTGCACACTCAGACACACATAGACGCGCACCTTCTTGATGGGACTGCTCGCAACGTGGCTCCTCGTTGGTACAGCGTCGTGAGCGTCATCGGCGTCCCAGTCGTCGTCGACAAAGTTGTTGTCGCGCGCGATGGTGTTCGTGCCGCCGCTCTTGAGCCGCTCATCGCGCTGCAGCACGTATGCCGCTGGTGCTGCCTGGTTGTCGCTGCTGCTTCGTTCAGCGGTACCGATCGCAGCGCTTGACGCGTTCTTGCTGCGACTGACTGTATCATCATCGTCGTCGTTCGCTTCGTCATCGTCGTCGTCGTCGTCAAAGTACTCAGTCTGCTTCTTCGCCTTCTTCACTGAAACAGCATCGACAGCCGACCGCGAGCTCGTGTCTGCGCGCATCTCAGCGTCGTCGCCGACACTCGATTTGCTCTCGCTGTCAACGCGGCGCTCGTGTCGATTTGGCGCCTCTGCTGACGACGCACCAGCTCCTGTAGCGAAAGCGGCTCGTGGCGTCGGGTCGCGAGGACTTTCTTCCTCGGGGTCCTCGTCATTATCACTCTCGTCCGAGCTGTCTGCACGGCGGTCATTGCGTCTCGACGACGACGAGCTTTCTATCGTGACGGGCGGCACGCACGGCGACGCTGCCTTGATCTGCGACACAAGCAGCGACGGACGGACCTCCACCGAGCGCGGTGGCTCGCGCTGGTGCGAACGAACGTCGCGGTCACTGCTGCCGTCGTCATCGCTGTCCTGGTCGCTATCCTTGTCGCTGCGTTCGCTGGCACTCGATCGTCTCACCGCGCTACGCTCATCACTCGCGTCATCTGAGACGTCGCGGCTATTACGAACAGCAGCAGCAGCAGTGATCACTGGTAGCTCGCTGTCTATGTTGGTCGCTCGGACTTGTCGAGAAGGTGGTGGAAACGCAGCAGCAGCACTCGAGCGCCGGTCGTCGACGTCGCTGTCAACTCGATCATCGTCGTCGTCCGAGCGTTGCTCCGCCTCGCTGTCGCCCCGCTCGCGATGGTCATTGTCACTGTCGGAGCCGCGATTCGCATCGTCCGAGTTGCTGCGGCGCCGCTGCGATCGAGTGCTGTTACGGTGTCTATGGTTGGCTGCACGCGATGTAGTCTGTGGTTGCTGTTGCTGCTGTTGCGGCCTCGACCTCGCACTGCTATTAGCTTCAGTCAACGGCGTCTCGAGGCTCGGCTTGTGCTCGATCGTTGCTGATACCGACGATGCTGCCTTGGCGTCTGCGGCAGCAGGTTCCTTCGCTCGCTTGGAATCGGCGACTCTGTCGCGGTCGCGATCTTGCTCTTGCAGTCGCGCAAGTGCCTTGGCATCCCCCGCAGCAGCACTGGCGCCACGTCGCGTGTCGTCATCGACCGTGTGCTTGCTCGACGCCTTTGGTGGGTTGCACAGCATGTGGAGACTGTCGGACCACAGCCGGTGCTCGGCGCTTGTCTCGCCCTTGAACCGCAGCGTGCGCATCGGCGACACGACCTCAATCATGTCCTGTTCGAGTGCAAGCGGTTGGTAAGCGAGTGGTCAGTGCGTGCGTGGCAGACGCTCGTCGCTGCAGCCTCATAGCAGTCGCGATACATGTGTGTGTACAGGCACGACTCACGCGACGGCAGTAGACGCCAGTGACGTCTTCGAGGTAGAGCCATCCGCGCGGCTCCTTTGCTGTCCTGCTCGTGGTATGTGGCGATGCGGATCGAGAGGCGCAGTGCCACAGCCATCAGTGGTACTGCATGCTTAGCGTCCACATGCAAGCACACAGTACAATAGAAGCACAACAGCGCTACTAAACAACGGACGCACTTGGTCTTGGCGTACGACAGCACGAGCTTCTCGTCGCGACCAGCAGCGACAAACGCGACGCGGAACCAACGCCGGTTCATGCTCTTGCCAAACATGGACGGATTGCTGTTGATCTTGACCATCCAGCCCTCGAGCGTCGAGATGTCGACGCCGTGCACGAGCATCTTGTCTCTCGGTCTGTCTGTTCGTATGTCTGTCTACCTTTCACGCGCTCGCTTCAGAATTGGCGACGTCGTTGCCAGTGCGCAGTGCAAGCACAGCGCCCAAACCGACCAATCGGCGCTACATCGAAACTGCCGCCAACACTGTTCGCGTTAGCGGTGTTTGTGTGTGTCAATTAGCCAGAACTCAATGTCGAACAACCTGGACGTCCTTACATATACGCAGCTGCTGCATCGGCAGAGCGGACGAGTCAGTGTCCTACGCATCTCGCTCTCAGCTGCTCACCAAGTCTATACGAGTTGATCACAAGAGCCAACGCAATGCGATATCGCCTTCGTTCGCGTCTGTGAGACCGTCGTGTTCGCTGACTGGATGTTGGTAGTCGGGATGGCGATCGAACTCGCTCAAGACACATGGCGCTCTCGATACACTGAACTGACTTTCGACTCGCAATGATCTGGCGAAGGACACAAACTGCTGACTGACGAGCACGGACAGACAAACTGCCAACTACTGTCTGTGCACGTGTCGCGTCACTTTCGCGCAGCGCTCCGGCGCTTGAGGATGTCGAGCGCTTCGTAGAACCCCGAGACGTCGTCGTCGACCGAGCTGTTCAAGTCGACAGGTGCAGTAGAGCTCAGTGATGTCTCGACAGCGTTCAGACATGTAGATACACAGCTATACGGACTCACTAGCACGCACCTCGCTGTGCTCGACCGCACTGAGCTGCCTCGTGGTGTCGTTGTCGTCGCTGCTGCTGCTGCTGCTGGCGTCGCTTTCTTTGCATCAGCCATCGACGACAACGGCAGCAGCGCTTTGGCCGACACGTCGAGTCGTGCTGGTGACAACGACTTGACGGACGTGTCCGTACTACTGGTACTACGACTACTACTGCTGGCTCCATTCTTGGGCTGTGCGACGAGCGTCGGCGGCACGAACGCACTGCGGCCCTGGCGCGCGTACCACAGGTCAAAGTCCTTCTGGAGCTGGAGGCGACTCATCTCGAGCATCTTTTGCACGTGCTGGATCTCTTTCTTGAGCTCGCTCAGGGCCGCAAAGCCGCGCTTGTACGTCTGTTTGCACTGCTCGATCGCGTCCTTGAGCCGGTTCTCCGCTGCAAGTGGCGCCTCCCCCGACTCGGTCGGTGCGTCCACCACACGCTTTGCGTCTGCGTCGGCACTCAAAGTCGCACCAACGAGTCCTTCGTCCGCAATCGCCTGCTGCTTGCGCAGCCGTTCGATCTCGAGCGTGAGCTGCTTGATCTCGTGCCGCGCGCCGTTGACACTCGCTGCGAGCGCTTTCGCGGCGTCGTACTTGTGCTTGAGCAGTGCTTTGTTCGCGCGGATCGCGTCGGTCTTTGGGTAGTGCGTCTTGAACGCCTCGAATGCACGCACGGGGTCGTCGAGCACCGCCGTGTCGACGCGGAACGTCGCCGCAAAGCTCGTATCGACTGGCGGCTGCAGCGCTTTGTTCGAGGTAGTAGTAGTCGTACTCGACCGCTTGGCCGTACTGCTGTCGACTTGGTTGTCAGTACTGACTGCTGAAGCGCTACCAGCAACAGCGTCTGCTGCGTTGGTGCCGTTGCGGATCATCGCGACCATGATCGCGATCTCGTTGTCGCGCTGCTGCACGAGCTGCTCGAGCTCGAGTACGCGGCTCGCGAGCTCGTGGCTGTTGTTGTTACCGGCTGAGGACGACCCAAACGGCGTACTGCCACTACCACTACCACTACCACTACCACTATTACTGTTGGCATTTGCAGCAGCAGCAGCCGCGCCAGCCGAGTTCGCCATGCTCTTGAGCAGTGCAAAGCAGAGCTTCATCTTGGTGTACGTGAACTCGCCCATCGCGAGGTGCGCCGTTGGCTCGACGTCGTTCACGTAGTCGACGCAGCGTTGGCGGAGCTTGTCGAGTTCGTAGTCCTTGAGTTCCGCGCCCTCTTTCTGTGATGTGCGAGGTCGCGATTGTCCAACGACACACAGCACACAGCAGCATAGAAGAGCAGCATGGGTGTGTCAGCGAGTCGGGAGGTTCGCTAGCACGACATACGACACACGCAGACAGACCAAGCGCATATGCAGGTTGAAGCCCGCACCACTTCGCCCTTGAGCACGGCGAGCTCTTCCTCGAGTGTTGCGACGCGCGCTTTGAGCTGCCGGATAACCACTGCGGGGTCGACTTCTTCGTTCAGCCGCGCGTCGTTGCGCACGCGTGCGACGCGCTGGGCAAAGCGGCACGTCGACACGGACTCCTGCGAGCAACCATCGCGGCCGCCACATCCGACGAGCAGCGCATGCAGTGGAGGAAGACTGTCAGTACTCGGATGCGATCGATCACTCCAACTCTATGAGTGCGATCCAGGACCAAGTCGTCCAAGGCCGAGGTCAGAGATTGAAGTCCCAAAACCCAAGACCTAATAACCCAAACCCCCAAAATAAAACCCCAGATCCGAGACCCACGGCTCCGGGCATTGCAACTCGATAACGACAGTGCTTACAGCACACGCCTCACACGTACATCGGTCTGCTCCTTTTCGGGGCTCACGGTCGCGACCATCACGGTCTTGCAGTTCCCACCGAGACTGTCGCGCAGCACGGACGTGAGCATCGAGTTGCGATACGGAATGTGCGAGCGGCCCTTTGTCGTCTTTTCGTGCAGCGCGACAATGACCATTTCGAGGTAGTGGAGACTCGTGTTGATGTACGTCGCTTCGCGCAGGAGCTGGCCGCGCGCGCCGGTCTTGTGTGCGCGCTCCGAGCCCGCGAGGTCGACCATGTGGAGCTTTGACCGCAGCACGACTTCGCTCCCGGCGCGGCGCGACTCGAGCGCGACCGTAAAGATACAGTGCGACCGCGACGACGCGAGGTTCATCGGCGTCTCGCTCACAGCGCGGTTTGTGTCGCCAAGGAAGAGCAGGTTCAGTGCATCCTCTTCCGAGTGCACGAGGTGCATCGAGAGGTTCCGGAGGTGGCAGTTCCCGTCCTCGTCTTCGAGCATCGCAACTTTTGGGAGGTCGTCGATGCTCTTGGTCGTTTCGTGGTTCGGGTCGAGCAAGTCGTAGCCCTGGTTATTGTAGATCTCGAGGTACGACACGTGCACGATGATACTGCGGTTTGCGTTGCGCTTGACTTCGTCAAAGACCATCGAGAGCGCGCGCGGGATGAGCCCGCGGTCGTCGTACCGCTCGGCGCCACCGGTGATCGTAAACGTCTTGCCCGACCCGGTTTGGCCGTACGCAAACACGGTCGAGTTGAAGCCGTTCAGCGCGTTCTCGATGCACGGCCGGCCGACGCGGTCAAACACCTCTGTCTGCTTTGCGTCCATGCCAATGACCGAGTCGAATCGAAACTTGTAGCTCGTGCGCGAGTTGTTGATCAGTCCAGCTGCGACGTCCTTTGGGATGCTGTACTTCATCTCGGACGCGTCTTCATCCCACGCAAAGAACCCAGATGGCTTCTTCGATGGCTTGATGCGCAAGAAGATGCGGATGTTCGAGTCGGCTTCGCTCTGCGGCTCGCTGCTGTCGGTGTGCGACGCCGTCTCGTCGTCGTCGCCAGGGCCGCCGCCAACGCCGCTGTTCTCATCGTCATCGATCTCGACCGCAGGGCCACCACTGTCTTTCATCATCGCGTCTGCTTCTGCTGCAAATGGTTTGTGCGAGTAAGAGACTGCGGCAGTGGTGGATGCTGTGAAGCCTCGAGTAGCTGTGTCTGTGTCGAGTGTCCGTCGAGCGAAATGTGCCTTTTCAAGATCCGCACAACGCAAATTACTGTGCTTAGTAACAAAATCTGTTGATATAACAAATCACACTACACACGATACAGCAATTCATATTAAATAATTGTACATTCAATTTGCAAGCAAACGTGCAATTAATACAAGTAGAGTTTGTTTGCAATTCGCAATACAGTCACCATTCCCATTAGTAAACAGAAAATACGGGGCGCAAAAAATAAAATGATACAGGTTTTGTCGCACTTGCAACCATAGAAAATCATAGGTATATTCACGCAAGCGAAGAAATCGAGTGCAGCGCGACTTGGAGCTTGTCCATGGCAGCAACAAGCTCAAACACATCATCTGCGAGGATGCCTGTGTGACGCCAACAGTTGGCAACAGTCATGCCAGACACAGCATCCCACGCAACCTCTGCCCACCGCAGTGCGTCGAGCACTGTCGCATCATAAAGCGCAGCAATCTCCTCCTGACTTACCACACCTCCTTCGTTTTCTTCACGGTCGAGAATGCTGTCTAACCGGTCGACAATACTCGCGTTC